>CBVK0100097407.1:0-32808 GCA_900067695.1 Picea abies
TCTTTAGCTTACAGACTAGCTCTTTCTTTCCCTTCACTATAAATCCTTTTGGCTGCTTCATGTAGATTTCTTCTTCCAGATCCCCATGTAGGAATGTTGTCTTCACATCCATTTGTTCCACTTCAAGATCAAAAGCAACAAAAATAGATAAAAGAAATCTAATAGAAGTTAACTTAGCAACATGAGAAAAAATCTCACCAAATTCAATTCCCTCTACCCGAGAATAACCTTTTGCTACTAACCGAGCTTTGTATTTCTCCACTTTACCTTGTGCATTAAACTTCTTGAACAACCATTTGCTACCAACCGATTTTCTTCTAGCTGGAAGCTCAACTATATCCTATGCCTCATTCTTATCCAAGGCATCCATTTCTTCAACCATGGCCTTCTTCCGGAGTTTACTATCCTCTAAATTCACTGCTTCCCTGACAGTTTTGGGATCATCATCAGTAATAGATAAAGCAAAATTGGAACAAAAATCAGGTGGACTATACCTTTCTAGTTGCCTTCTATCTCTCACTGATCTCCTCAATACTGGGGTATGAGGTTCTTCTTCTTCTTCTTCGGCTTCCTCTTCTTCCTCTTCTTCAGATGATTCAGATTTTGCATCATCCAACTCAAGCTCTATTTTCTCAGGTTTGTCTTGCGTTGGTGGGAATTCCTATTTGGACACATCTTTTACCTCTCTGAAAACAACATCTTGAATGTAAACAGTTTTCTTGGTTCCAAATCTTATAACCTTTCACACCATATTTATAACCAATAAAGATACACTTTTCAGCTTTATTATCCAGCTTATTCCTATTTTCCTTTGGAACATGTACATAAGCATCACAACCAAACACTCTAAGATGTTGAAGAGAGGGTTTCTTTCTAGACCATACCTCGTGTGGAGTTGTATCATCCAACGCTGATGAAGGTGATCGATTGACCAGGTAACATGTTGTACTCACTGCCTCTGCCCAGAATTCTTGTCCTAACCCGACACCGCTGAGCATGCTCCTTGCTTTTTCCATCAGTGTCCTGTTCATCCTTTCTGCAACTCCATTCTGCTGAGGAGTGTATGGAGTAGTATTCTGCCTTGCTATACCACACTTCTTATAGAATTCTTTGAATTCATTTCCGCAAAATTCTCCACCATTATCTGTTCTCAATACCTTTATTTTCTTCTCTGTTTGATTTTCTACCAGAGCCTTAAATTCTTTAAATTTATCAAATACCTCAGATTTCTTTCTAAGAAAATAAATTCATGTGTTCCTTGAAAAATCATCTATGAATGAAACATAATACACAGATTTACCTAGGGATGGAATAGGAACAGGTCCAAACACATCAGTGTGTATCAACTCTAAGATCCCCTTTGCTCTTGTAGCACCAGACGGGAATCTTACTCGATTTTGTTTAACATATATGCAATTTTCACAGAAATCAAAATCCAGAGTGCAATTAGACATACCTACAAGCATACCTTTACCGTGTAGTGTTCGAAGGCCCTTTTCTCCAATATGCCCCAGTCTTTGATGCCACGACATGGTCTTCTTTTCTGGGGTAGTATTGGTCTTGTCTCCTTCATTTTTCTGCTCAAGGACAACATAACTGTTACACCCATTAGTATAAGTTCTTCCCAACAACTTGTACAGATTTCCACAACGAAATCCCCTCATCAACACCATTGCTCCTTGTACCATCTTGCAAGTGTTCTTTTCAAATACAGTTTTCACTCCTGCATCACTCAACTTGCTTACAAATATTAGGCTCCTGGCTAGTTTTGGAATGTGAAGAACCACAGGAAGAGTTCTAATCCTTCCATCATTTAGCAACAACTTAATCCTTCCATGTCCCAAGATTTTTTCTGTCGAGTCATCTCCTAGGAATACATCACCACCATCATATTTTTCATATTCACAGAACCACTCCCTGTGAGGAGTCATATGGTATGATGCAACTGAGTCGATCAACCATAGACCATGGTCTACATGTGTACTTGTAGATGCTAGGTAAACATCACCTCCTTCTTCAATGGAGGTTTTCACCTCCGTGGAAGAGGTACTATCAGATCCCTTTGGTTTTTCAACCTTCTTAGACTTGCAATCTTTCTTATAATGCCTTGTTTTACCACACTTCCAACATTTCCTCAAAGATTTTCTTGGAGACTTAGATCTACCTGTAGATTTAGATCTCCATCCCAAAGGCTTACCAGGGTTCCTATCTTGGGTACACCCTCTTACAAATAAAGCATCTGTGCTATGACCATCCATGCTTTTTCGCCTCATCTCTTCAGATAACAAGGATGCAACTACATCCTCATACTTCAATGTAGATTGAGTGGTACTACCTATTGCTACAAACAGAGTATCCCAAGAGTCTAACAAAGAACATAACAAAGTAATACACTTATCTTCTTTTGCAATCATAATATTAACAGATCCAAGTTGACTTACTAGAGTATTAAAGGCATTTAGATGTTCTGTCACAGAATCTCCATCTTCCATCCTAAGATGATACAGCTTCTTTCGAAGAAACAACTTGTTTACTAGGGACTTTGATTGATACAAATTCCCTAACTTATCCCATAGTTCCTTGGCCGTAGATTCTCCCGAGACATTCAACAACACCGAATCTGCCAGGCGGAGTCAAATAGTACTCCTTTCTATTCTGTCCAACTTGTCCCAATCTTCCTTCGACATACCAGTAACTGGTGTACTAGTAGTTTGTGTACTGGTAGGTTGTGTACCAGTAGCCTGTGTGCTTGTAGATGATGTACCAGTAGGCTATGTACTAGGATCCACAACGATCCATTGTTCTTTGTCTAAAAGAAGGTCCTCCATCTTGAGCTTCCATAGCTCAAAGTTTTTACCGTTGAACTTCTCTATCTCGATTCTATATGAGCTCTCCATTCCTCTTTCTTTATTCGAATCTCCACTGCAAAATCTCCCACTAAACCTAGGTTTATCACAGACCCAAGATAAACTTGATCTATCAAGACCGAGCCAAACCCTCAGTAACAAAGGCGTCCCTCTGAAGCCAAAAATGAGCTCTGATACCACATGTAAGTTTTAAACCTATGAAGTAAAGCAATTCATATAGATTCTTAAGCAATATAGAAATTAATCAATGGCTCATACACAGAGTACACAAAGATTTTATACTGGAAACCCTCAACCGAGAAAACCTTTCTTATTTTCATTATATCAAATTTCATCATTCGCCATACAATATATACAATGTTTTTAGGTATTCCATAGATACCAAAACCCTAATCCCTTAATCCAGGATTAATTTACAAATCCGCTAAAAATAGCAAAATCCACTAAAAATAGAAAAAACCGCCCCCAAAAAAAAAATTCGGGGTGCTGCCCCGAACACTGTGCGTAACTAGGGGGGGGCATACCTGCCCCCCCCTAGGACCCCCCTAGGAAAGCACCTGATGCACACGGTGAAGGGATTGTCAGATGTAGTTGTCGTATCTTACTCACCCACACACACACACATGCAAAGAATATAACACATACCCAACAATATCTTCTCAAAGATAGCTACCACCATTCGAGCAAGTGTTTCAGTTTTGCAGTTTTACAATTTCAGCCTATTTCATTTATTCAATAGAAGATATTATTCTCTGGATATCTGTGTTGTTCTTCATATATTTGTGTTTATTGTATTCAATCTGTTGATTAGTTCGTTCCGCTCCTAAATCCGGATCAGTAGTATTAGAGAGGTTTTCTCTTCATTTATTTTTCTTTGTGCATGACCATGACAAGATCTAGGTACAAGAAGTTGGGACTTAAACCAATCGATCCGTTGCAAGATTGACAATTCCAAGCCCGACAAAAACCCATGGGAGACAAAAAGAAATATGATGGAGCAAGAGATCCTTTTAAAATGTTTCTCGAGGAGGCCCTTGCACGACAAAGGAACAAAATGATGGACAACTTTGAGGAGATCCTTCGTGGACTACCCATAAGAGAAGCATATTCATCAAACGACCATGCAAACCCCTTCAAGGTACATGAAAATTTTGATATTCCATTATTTGAAGGAATGATAGATGCGGATCCTATAGATAAATGGTTAAATCCACTTGAAGGGTATTTTTCGGTCCACAATTTTTCCGATAGGGAAAAGATTACTTTTTCATTCCTCAAGGCTGTCCCCAATGTTAAGGACTAGTGGGAAACTTACTCAGAGCAAAGGGCCATAGAAGAATATGCAATATTTGTGGTTTTCCCTACATGTCATTCCTTCTGGGATTCCATTAAATTACAATACTACCCTGTTAAAATATACAAGGACCAATACACCAGAGGGGCCACCTTGCATCAAGAAAGAGACTAGACAGTACCAGATTTCACCAATATTTTCCATACCCTGTGCACCAAATTGGGTATCAAAGACTCTGGGTGACATATGGTGCTTAAGTATTGTATTTGTTTGCATAGATACATTCAAATATAAATGGAGTTTCTGGACGTCACCTCATTGGGTACGGCTTATAGATACGTTGTCAAGATCAAGAAGAAATTTAAGCAGAAAAGGCGAGAGTTTGGATATGCAAACTCATCATAGTTGATGATCCAGATTTTATGAGAAGAAAAAAATGAATACAAATTATTAAAATATGATTAACACAAAATAACAAAGATACAGTATAATTGGTTTTCTATTCAATAAGGAAATAAGCTGAAACTATAAAATGCAGCGGAAAACAAGCTTGTTGGAATGGTGGCGGCTTATCCCTGAGAAGAGATGTGACGACTGTGCTCATTTGCAAGAAGATGATTAAAATGAGGCTCTGAAGGCATTCTTACAATAAACAGGAATGTAAAAAACCCTAGACATCCAAAAACCTAACCCTAGGAGATGAAGAGCCAAAAGTCATGTGGGTCCCGTTTGGGTAAGTTAGTACATCAACTTCCTGTGGTCCTAACTTTTGCATTCGATCGTAGTTTTAGGTGCATGATAGCCCATTGGAAATATCTATCCAAGGAATACACATGTTTCCATTAGAATTTAATTTCATATATAATTTGACTGTGGTGAGCCCTAAAAACATTGTTTAGGGCCTCAAAATGACCCCGGAAGTCGGGGACTCGAAAACTAGGAAAAACTGCTAAACTGGAAAACAACCAAAATGAACCAGTTGGAATAGGTGGGAGGCCACCAACATCCATTTGGATAAATCCTCCCCCTTTAGGAAGCAATGGTATCCATTGCGTTGATTTCCCCCATCATATGAGGAAATGTCTGCTGAATTTGGCCCCGGGTGAGCCACTTGGCTTGGAGCAGGAGCTGCCCTGCTTTGACAACTCGATAAAGATGGATCCTTTGTTGTCAAGTTCTCTTGACCCATGTGTCCACAATATGTTCACTAGTTTCCTATTGCATGCAATCAAGGTTGAGATTTTTTGGTGTCAACTGTTCTGCTATCTCTGAGGTGTCCAATAATGGTGAGAAATATGGACGAAGGAGAGTCATGTTGAACACTGGGTGCAGACCAAGGAAAGGGGGAATGTTGAGCTCAAAAGCATTGTCACCCAAAACCTTGGTGATGGTTTAAGGTCCATAACAGAGTGGGAGAATCTTTCGATGGGGCCCTGTGAGGCGTTCTTTCTGCAAGTGCAACCAAACTTGTCTCCCACTTGAAACTTATGTGGCACCTAATGTTGATAATGGAGTTACTTATACTTGGCATTGGACTTCTGTAAAATATATTGAACCTATTGGAGGATGTGCTGGATCCGCTCAATGAACCGAATGGATTTTGCAACTTTAGTTGGAACATGGGATGATTCGGCCAGGGTGGCCGCAAGGGGTAGTGCAACATCCATGGGCCCCAATAGTTGGAATCCAAACCCTACCTGAAAGGGTTTGTGGCCAGCTGAGCTATGTAGGGATTGATTGTATCTATTTTGAACATAAGTAAGACTCGCATCCCATGTGTGTGGTTGCTTGGAATTGTACATGTGAAAGAATGGACGATCATCTGATTGATGACCTCAGTTTGACCATCTGTCTGGGGGTGGAAAGCATTGGATTTGGTGAGCTTGGTGTCCAATAGTGACCAGGGGCTCTACTAGAATTTTTTGAGGAGCCGAATGTCCCAATATGAGACAATAGTTTGTGGGATTCAAAAATGTACCCATACTCATTCAAAGAAGAGCTTGGAAGTGGCCTCTACTGTGATGCTCTTCTTGCACGGGACCATAATCGCCATCTTGGAAAAGCGGTCAACAACAAAAAAAACACAGTCATTTCCCCTCTTGGTGGGCATAAGGCTCAACATGTATTCCATTGATATGGATTCCCATGGTCTGTCAGGAGTAGTCAGAGGGGTGTACATGCCCTATTTGTTAGTGGTTGGTTTGGAAATAACATAGGAAATGCATTACCTAATATACTTGCCCACATCTTGTCAAAGTTTCGGCCAATATACATGTTTCTGCAGTATTACTACCATTTTTCAACGCCGAAGTGTCTTACCACCCGACTATAGTGGGATTCCCAAATCAACTTCACTTGCTCACTTGATGGAACACAGAGATGGCCCAGATGACACAACAACCCATCATGAAGATGGAAATTAGTGAAAACTAGTTTGCGCCCAACATTTGGTAAGTGGTAGTGAAGTCAGGGTCTGCATGAACTACAATGACTTATGATCAGTGTGGATGACTGTCTCCTTCCCAAGAATATAATGTCTCCACTAGTGGTAGGCTTTCACAATGGAGTACATTTATTTTTCGTAAGTAGGGTACTTAAAGACAACATTTGAGACTGTCTCACTATGATAGGCCACAAGGTTCTTCTATACTTGTTTGTATAGGTGGATATTGGATGGCTGTGCATAGCTCTTCAGCTCTCCTTCAAGTACAAACATAATTACATAAACCCAAAAACATGTGGGTACATAAGAGCTGAAATGAAAACTATAAATGGCTGCAACAAGTGAGTATCATACCCCTCTTTTACACCCTCTTGACAAAGTTGTGCAACAACAAGAATGCTTTTAAATGAATTGCATTCACATGCAAACTTGCATCATACAAGTTGTGATAAACTGCTGCAACTTGTCATACTTTCAATAGAACTACATACATAAGGCTGAAATATGCATCTACAAACAAATAAATGCAAGCCTTACTTGTTTAAGAAATCTAACCATTTCTTACCAAGCCAATTCAATGGTGATTTTTTTTGTTGAAATCTAATCATCTTGACTCACATCGATGATGGAATCTCCTCTTCCATCCTTGCCAGTATCTTTATCCATTTTCCTCTTGTGATGTGGATGAGTGGTTGGATGCAATGCCCAACATTGGTCAATGACACGACCTCTCTTCTGGCAATGAGTGAAAAAAATTTGCATCTTCTTTTCAAGTTGCCTTTGCTTGGAAAGTTTCCTGAATGTGGTCAATCTTTTCCAACATCTTGAAACATGATGGTTATCTAAACCACAATATGTACATGGAATTTTTATTCCATTTTTACATGCAAATTTACCATGCTTAACATAATCAAAAGCAACTGAGTTATAGGAAGAAATATACCTTGAACATTCACCTTTATCGCCTTCTTGAGGAGGTGAATTTGAAGAGTTACTAGCTCTCTTTTGAAGACCAACAAAAATTTTCTTGTCCTCATGGTTGTGACAACTCTTTTGTTTCACACATTTGCATTCATCTTGAACACATACTTTGCATGCTTCAGGGATTGAACTTGCAAAAAAATTTCTTGAACATTCACCTTTATAGCCTTCTTGAGGAGGTGAATTTGAAGAGTTACTAGCTCTCTTTTGAAGACCAACAGAAATGTTCTTGTCCTAATGGCTATCACAAATCTCTTGTTCCATACATTTGCATTCATCTTGAACACATACTTTGCATGCTTGAGGGATTGAACTTGCAACAAAAGTTGTTCTTGGAACTATTTCCCTTGTCTCTTCAACTTTGGAATATGCTCCATCTTTCTGTTCATATCCAAGACCCCTATACTTGGGCCTCTCCTCAAGAAAAATAGGCTCAATAATGCCTTGTGCATTCTTTCCTAACCCTTTACCTTCATAGCCCATTTTTAACAATAACTTGGACCCTATTCCTCTAGTGTGATTTTCAAAAACACCAAAGCATTCATCTTGAGAGAAATTTGAAGAAAAACTAGCATTACATACCTCATGTTCATTCATGTACTTGTTAAGGGTTTCCTTTGCCTCATGGAGTTGAGTCTCCATCTCATGCATCTTTTCAAGAAGTTGGTGCTTCTTCTCCTTCATGGCCATCAACTGCTCTTGAAGGGCAATGCTCTCTTCTCTATCTTCTCACAACTCTTGTACCATATATCTCATGGTTACAAATGCCTTCAACATATCTTTGTCAAATAACTTGGTTAATGAAGATGTATGAGAACTATCAATGTTTGAAGCTTCCTCCATCCTTGCAAGATATCAAACTTCAACACAAAACTTGCACAATAATACCAATAGCTAAATCTATAGCTATCAATGGAAATCACATAAGAAAAACTATGTTCTGATACCACCTGATCTGAAAATAGGGGGCTGACTTGTTATGCTATGCAAGCACCCTCTACTCCATTAAAATAAACTTCAAGACATTGCTCAATGTCTTAGTTGTCCAAGAGAATTTATGTGTCAAGTTTATGCCTCTTTTATGTGTTTATGTGTGAGGTTTTTAAAAGGTTAAATGTGTTGTTTAAAGAATAAAACAAAAAATATAACATGAAGAAAAATATAACCAACAAACACTCACAACAAGAACAACATGATAAAGGAGTTCACCCCCAACTGGGCTACATCTCCTTGAGCCTCCATCAATGGACTAGGCTCTCTGGGATTAGCTTGTCAAAGATTATTTTAAGAGATGCTTCTCAACTCCAATGGATTTACTGACTATACCATTGGGTTCAAAATACATAAAAACCCCAAAAATGACTATTGGATCTCTGAAAACGGACCATGGCTCATCCGGGCATGACCTCTTCTACTGGTGGCCCTGAGCTTCCTTGTGGAAAAAACACCTGTAAAAGTCCTCAAATGCCTCTGAAACCTATCCCAATGTGTTCATAGCATAACAATTAGTCAAAAATGACTATTCAGTAACAAAAAATATACTTGGGCTCATTTGAGCATGACCTCCATCAATGGTGGCCCTAAGCTCCCTAGAGCTCCTGAAACTTCAAGGTAGAAAAACCTACAAAATAAGTCTCCAAATGGCTTTGAAAACTATGCCAATGGATTTAGAACATTTAAAAACCCCTAGCTGGGCTTTTTTAGCACCTCATTTGGCCAAAAACTAAATAAGATAGGCCTCTTGCCATTTTCCTCCTTCAAGCTTGTTGTCTCTGGTTTGCCAATTCATACCTGTGTGTGAGTAACCTGGCCTCTGGGCGTTTCCTATGCCTAAACCCAACACACACATTGTTTCCACAATTTTCACCATAATGTAACACTGTTAGCAGACCTAGCCCCAAATTCGTGGAGGTTTTGGACACATGGGGGGCCATGTGGTCACGTCCCAACACACAAAAAGCGCTACATTTCAAGAATAAATGTAGGTGTGACAAGTGGTGGGCGCCTTGGTTGACAAGTGTTCAGGTGAATGTGGTTGTGCCACATATTGGGTGCGTGGTTGTGGCTATTTAAAACTCCCGTGCAAATACATGGCATTGGTCGCATGGGAGGGGCATACAAAACCGTGGGCTAGGGCTAAGCCCCAGCTCGGACCCGTGCCCGAAACACAAAACATATCAAATTTAAATATATGTGCAATCACATATATATTAAGAACCATTATTTGGCGCGTTGGCAGGGTGACTCTTGCCAAGACTTTGCATGTGTGTGGAGGTCGTGGGGTCAAGTTTGGTGGACTCCCCCATAACTTTTACGATAAACAAAACATGGTGCCATGTGGTAGCCCATGTTTGGGGCCACGTGGCACCACCCATTTGGCCTATAAAATGCCACGTGTCCAAATATAATTCTTCCACATATTTTCCAATTAAATTCTTTCCATGTCATCGTACGATCATGCCACATCAGCATGTCCAATCATCACTTGCCACATCATCACTGCCACATGTGCGGTCGTACCCCTGCCACATCAGCCTGTACGGACTGTACAACCAACAACCTTTTTTGCTTGTTTGGCAAATCGAACAGATCGTGATATCTCACTCATTCGATGTCCGTTTGACCCCATTCGAAGTGCGTTGGGTTCATGACGATGAGGGATACGTACATGTTCATTTTGAGGAGATTCCAAACACTTTAATTTTTGGCTATATCTAGCGACATATAGACAAATATAGCAGAGACACAAAAGGTATAACTCGATGGACCATCGATCTTGAAGAAGCCTAGATCAACAGTTAAGGCACATATCAGAGAATGAAGCAGCGCAAAATATAATTATTTGAAGGTGGGCTAGGGAAACCATTTTGGTTTCGTTCATGGATGCGTGGTGACACCAGAGGTACGTTGGGGTGAAAAGCAGTCTACTCCAAACCGTTTTTTCCAACTCCCAATATCGGTAGTTGATGGTGTTATCACTTGCTGATTTGCATTTTATTTTTCCAAAGCATCTTGTCCTTGTGTTATTTTTCCACTCAGATTTTCTAACTTTTTCACCAGCTCTGTCAAGCTCCCATCACCTAAATCCTTCACCCAATGGATCATCCAAAATAGTCAAGTACTCCACGAGTCAAAAGTTGGCAAATATCCCAAGCGTATACCTAGTCTTAATTCTTATCTAAATCCCTTAGTTCCATCACTTCAATCATTTTTACCCTTATTTTCGTATTCCCGTTGAAAATAAAAAGTATGCCTTTTATTAAGCACCCTTATCCTATCCACAAAGTCATGTGTTAAGCCTAATATGCCCAAAGTCCTTTGAAAATAGAAAAAAGGGATTTTTTATTATTAATATAAATATTAAAATATTTATATTAATATTTAATCCAATATTTAATTTATGGAATCACGTCAAATCATATCATGGGCACGAATCTCAATTTATAACTTGGAAAAGTCAAAGGTCGGATGGAGGGCGCACATACATATCATGGATTGAAGTAACGAGGAGGTTAATTATGTGAAGGCTAACCAGAGAATACTACCATGGTTTATTTGGTGGACATGTTGTTTTACGTGGAGCACATCGGAGGTAAAAGAAGTTTGATTTAAACCACTTTTTGTCGAAGCCTGATATAATAAATGCAAGCATTTATCATATTTTTTTATGTTTAATGTTGTTTCCATGCAAATATTTAAATGGGAAGATGGACGTGAACGGAGACTTGGATAATTCTTTATCCAAAGATTTACAAAAGTAAAAGAAGAAGATAAAAGGTATTTTGCCAAAGACGGTAAATTGGAAAAACACACAGTAAATGTTTTTTCCACAGTGAATTGGAAAAAACATTACACAGTAAATGTTTTTCACAAGAAATAGTAACAATAAATGGTTTTTACAGTGAATGGTGAATTGGGCAAAACAATACATGGTTTTAAAGACCACTAGCATGAATTAAACTATGGAAATTTAATTCTCCAGGATAGAAAATATTTGGGAATTATTTTATTTCAAATATATTATTCCCAAATGTTTAATGAGAATATGGATAAATGAAATGATATTTGAAAGAGTATGAGTGAAATTTCAAAGAGAACGTGGCAGAGGAAGGAGCTGGAGCATCAGAGGAATTTGCAGGGATCATGAAACGTTTTTTTTCTGAAAATTGTCATTTGTAATCATTGTAGAAGCTGAAACATTTCATTTTAGTTATTGTAACCGGTTGTACACTGAAGGAGATCAAATTGTATAAGTGTTAGAGGGTTTGAGTGTATTATAGGTGGGAAGAAGTACAAGGGCACAATTTTGGTGGTTTTGGACTCTATTGTAATTTTTTTGGGACTGAATTGAATACATATGCAAAAGCATTTTGAACTTTTTATGAAAAGATTCTAATGGCTATGAATATGAGTTTTGTATTCCCTCATTGTATGTATTTCCTGTGTTTATTTAATTCCATTTACACTGTCTTATGTTTAAAATTAGAGAGTTAAAGGCCCATAATTCATCTTATAACGCTCTCGGCTTAAGAAATTTAAACTATTTATGTTTCTTCTTAGTTAATTCAGAATTGATTTTCGTAATGCTCTGATGCAGTTATATGTTTCCTCTTTCCTCTTACCACTCTGATTTATTTTAAGTTACAACTCAGATTCATTGCCTCATTTAGCCTTTATCCTCTGGAGAGTTCTATCAACTGATCATTGTTTTCATTCAATTTCATAATTTTGACTCCATAGCCCTGTGTGTCCCTCCTCTTCTTGGCCAACAAACTTTATTAAAACCCCTAAAACAAACCAAATCTAGCCATCGATTGCCATAGATATATCAAGTGACATGAGAGATCCCTCTCTGAGTTGAGAAGGCTAGTGCCTCAGCTCTAAAGCTAGTTGAAATAGTTACCTCTGTCATTTGTCTATTCAGTTGGACAAAATTTACAGAGTGCTAACATTCTGGCGCCATTGCTGGGGACAAAATTGAAATTTTTTCTCTGGGAAGAATGACATGGTTGAGTTCTAAGGTCTGAGAGAAGCAAACCCTTAGGCACATATTGGCTGTATTCCTGCTCTGGCGACTCCACATCAGTTTGAAGGTGACTCCACTGATAAAAGAATCCTGAATTTCCAAAAGGCGACTCCACTCTCAATACTTCAAGCACAAGACAAAGAATTCACTGAAAGATGAGACCCCTTGATAGGGGTGAGGAAAATCATCATGAAGGAAAATAGGTACTCAAAATGGGACCTCTTCCAAAGCATTTTACTTTTCATTTTAAGTTGCCTCTGTTCCTTCCTTGAACATGCCTAACAAATTTTCCTTTACCTATTGTATTTTAATGATGATCATGAAATACTTGCAATTATATTTTCTCCTCTCTACGTTGCACATGCATACCCTCACCTTGTCATTGGTTTTGATAAAAATTTTCCACCTGGGCCACACAATGAAAATGACCAAGTTGATAAATCCCATGAGACCTAGGCTGATGTTTCTTCCATAGTTCTTGGTCCAAAATCCCCCAAGGCCCGACGTAGATATATACCCTTAAAGCTACCCCAATCCCTTCATAATTTCCCTCCAAATTACTATGAGTACCTACCTATGTTTGATGGGGAACTTGATTCCATATCAGTTGAAAAAGACATCCAAGGGTTTGAGCATTTGTTACACATCAACATTACTCGCTTTGATAAGTGTCGCAAGTGTCGCATGTTGCTCACAAGTGTCACAAGTGTCAAGCAAAGCATACTGCCATGATGCCTATATCATACTTATGATGACACTAAGGATACACTTAAGATGTCTCAAACACTTGATTTGAAGGAAGAGAAATGGTTAACTGAAGTTAAGTGCCTCTTGCCACCTGAAAGAATCACTGAATCTAGGTTTTTAGAAGAGAGCGATCCCCTATATCTCTCTTAGGAGCATTGGCACTCCCCTAAATTCTAATAGGGAGCGTTATAGAACTAAACAGCCTTGCATGAGGAGTGCTATTGATTTTAGGAGTGCTGGCACCCCCCTAATGCCTACTAGGGAGCGCTATAGCACTTTGATGGTCCTTTTGAGGGAGCACTGCCTATTCTGGGCAGGAGTTGGTCTGTTGAGGAGAATAAGGAGAAGATATTTCAATCTTGGAAGGCAGTTGAATTCGAATTCTTGGTTCAGCCATGATCTTAGGGAAGATCCTTGACTCAAGGAGGAAAATCCTCAACCTACCCTAAAGATACCTCAAGAGGTTAAGCCTCTCTAAACCTATATAAATAGGCTCTATCATGGTGGAAAGGAGGAATAATTAGAAGCATGAAACCTATGATATCATAGGAAACACATAGTGAACTAGAGGAGAGTAATCAGTGAAGTTGTTGTCATCCAGATCGTGGATCTTTTGAGAAAGGGTTAGACAAAGAGGATTTGACTAAGCTGTTGCATTGGCATCTACGGCTGTAAGTTACTTCCGTCATTGTTCTCATCAATATGACACGCTTGGCCCGTTTCTTTCTAGTTTGTGTTTAATCTCACATGAACTTGTCTCTGATAGATGGGTCTATTTCAAGCTAATATCAGTAGAGTAGGAAATGGTTGTACCTTTGTTTGTCTACAGGGTTTATCGAGGAGCGAAAGATCGGAGCTCAACTTGGAGCGTGTAGGGAAAAACGTCGATAAAAGGTACTTCTTTTCTCCTTCCTCCTCATACATCAGTTTATATAGATCTAAAAGGAAGTCAGTGTCCATGATAAGCGTCTTCTATCTTAAGATTTAAGAGTCTAGCTCTCAAGAGGAGATCTACCTGTCCGCAGGCAGATTTTCCTTCAACAGAAACTGGCAAATCCACTGGGGATAATCGAATTGAAACTTTTGGTTTTGATTTTTGCTCATAGACCTTGTCTTACCCTTTGATTGTTCCATACCTTGTTCACCCCTTTTTTTCTTGATTTCATGTGCTGATTGACTCCTTACCCCATCACACTCAGCTTGATTGCCAAAATTTGACTGAAATTTTGGATTTTTGGACATTTTCATGAGATTTTTAAGCCTGGTGCCCCTGTGGCTTTGTTAACAGAGCACCAACGCTCCCTAGATGTGTTAGACATAGTGCTATAATGCTTGGTGCCCTTTACACCAGAGGGTCAGCCCTCTTTTGGCAAAAAACCTTTCTAGAATTGCTTTTTCAGGGTCCAGTCTCTATGTTTCACTTGCTGAGCCTCTCTGTGAGTCACTGCTTCTTCCCACTGAAATTTGACATCCTTCCTGATAAGGAACAAATACCTTGTTGTTTAGATTTTGTAGCCTTCTCGATTATTTTTTGAGTTTTTCTGTTGTTGGGAGTTTAAAATCAATACACTGTTTTTTCTCTCCTTTTTAATTGAGCAAGAAACTTTGGTGAAGGACATCAGAAGTATACGAATCTCTTCATTTGGTTTTTGTTGCGGCCATTGTTCTTCAACATCTCTCTTTTGTGTGAAATTCTTGATTTTCTTTGTTTCTTTTTTGCTTCTTGTTTTTTTATCATATCAAGAGGGTGCATTGTTTGTACGAAACCTGCTTATGCTTGTCTGAGTTTCCTTGATTCAAAAGGTTAATTGGCAGGAGAAGTGTCATTTTAAATTAATCATTATTCGCACACGAACAATAAAGAGACTTCTTCATGATTGATTTGCATATTAGAAGACATTTCCAAAAAGTTTTAGCACCACATTGTATTTGATTGATTTTTTTTTTTGTTTGAGGACATTCCTTATTAGTGCTTGTTAGTGAAAATAACTCTCTCCCTCTCCCTCAAATAGAAATTCATCGAAAAGAAATGACTGCTTATCATCTTTGATGCATTTTTGGGGATTGAGTCATCATTCCATCAGTTTCACTTTCATGCACCCCTTTTGAGTAAAGAACAACTATAAAATGAACGCTAATTAAAAACTATCTAGAACATTTTCTTTTCTAGGATCCTCCACCAATAGTAGACTAAGATTATCACTTTGGATTAGGCTGTGAGCATAACTCTCCAAAGTTTCCAAAACAAACATTAGCATCCTGAGCTAGGGAGAGTCAAATCCAATTGTCGTATAAGTATGCCTGGGATCCCCCTCTCACACAGGGGTTACGCATGAGGTCGCACTAGGGAAAGCTACAAATATTATCTCTCTGTGGTTTGACTGATTGTAGTAGTCAGATCGTATTATGGGGATCGCTTAAAGGTATACCCACAATGTTGAGTGGAAGCATTTCAAGTTGATTTTGGGCTAGATACCCTACCTGTACGTTCAGACTAGACTGTTGACTATACCCGCCCAGGGGCTGACTGCGAATTGGTAACCTTAGTGGCCATAATATTTAGGGTCTTACACAAGGTGACAATAAAGGGAAGTCTCACTGTACCTGGAACAGACATTGGTCAAACTCACTCGGGCTCCTTGGAGGGTAAATCCACAATTACTGCGTGGAATCTTGCACCAAGGTGAAAGTCCGTTAAGCAGGTCACCATTGTAACTGTTCCACCATATCCCCGCCCCTTCTTGACTTGATCATGCGATGTTGGATTTCATTACCAACTAGCACGGTCATCGAGAGAAGGTCTTGTTTGCTTGGTTGTGATTCCTAGATTCTATTAGCGTATGCTACTTCTTTTCGGTAATTGGCCATAGATTTTTTTCGCCGACTCTTTTTTGCCAACATCGACCGTCCACGCCATTTGCGTAGGCTATAGGGACTTCCTACAGAAAATATGGAAGAGAATACCCCTTTACCCCCCCATTCTATGGAGGAATATCCTCAACAGAGAGAGGTTCATGACACTATAACCTCCCAAGAAGAACTTCCCACCTCTTTAGATAATTTTTGAATTGTTTCAGAGTCTTCGAAGGCTTTCCGCATTCCAGAGGGATATGAGAGACGTGTTCTCCAACTGAATTCAACCGGTGAATTTTTTGTTGTCAATCCCTCTGACATTCCGACTGGGTCTCATTCAAACCCTCTAGTCGAAGACCCCTTTTGGACTGCAGACATTGTTCGAAGTCCACCACGCATGGTGTGGGATCTTTATGGAACAGGAATAGGTGCCGACGTGCCTGTTACCTACATCGTACCCTTAAACCATTTTACTGGTACTACCATTTTTTTAGCTACACCGTCCGTTGATCCGAACACATCATCTGTTGGCCCAAGGTCTACTTTTTCTCTCTAGACGACCCACTCTACAATGGTTCCTCACCTTCCGACTATTTCCGCCGGTAATGTGGTGGTTAGCCAAGCTTCAATTAGCACACCACTAACACCTAGACCTTCATCATCACTCCCTTTTGGGTACAAAGTGATGAATTCTTCCATTGTCACTACTACCCAAGGTATGCCTGAAAGTTCTATACCTATACAACAACCCGAAGGGACTGGTCTTGGTGGCTTTAACCAGTTAAGCAGCACCAGTCAGTCGTTTACGTCTGGTTCCCAAATTATGGGAACTCCACCTCAAGTTGGGGGGAATCCTCCTACCGAAGGAAACATTCCATTTGGAGGGCACCCTCATGCTGGGGGGAAACCTCAATCCAGAACCTACCATCAACTATATGGAAAAAATGTGTCTACCACACCTAATCCGTGGAATATCCCTTTTCCAGGAAACCCACAGTTCTCGGGGGGACACAATCCTCAGGCTCCACAACAACCTCTTCCCCCTCAAGGGACCCATCTATATCCTCCTTATGGACAAACACCAAATCTGTCTTATAATCCTCAAAACCCATCCGGTTATCCTCCGCTCGCACATGTTTCTCGAACCCCCTCAAATCCTGTGTACCCTGGTCAACACCAACCTTATACAAGAGGACCCATTGGTTACAATTATTCGCCTAACCCAGTGTATGGTCCTACTGGTGTTCCTATGCCATACTAGTATTACCCATAATTTAACCGAAAACTACCTTTCCTAGCGACTCTGGACCTCCCAGACTTGTCTCGGTTAACGAATGATCCTATTTTTCATTCTTTGGTTTGGCCAACTATTCCAGCTAAACTTCCTTCTGATATTCCAAAATTCAACAGAAAGTTTGGAGAAGACCCAAACAACCATGTGATGACTTTCCATTTGTGGTGTTCATCGAACTCCTTCATGGATGATTCTATACCTTTGCGTCTTTTGCAACGAACACTTACAAGTTCTGCAGCAAAGTGGTATATTGAACTACCACGTGCTTATTTTCATGATTTCAACTCCCTTGCCATGTCCTTCCTCACACACTTCCAACTACCCATTCGATACGAGATGGGTATCGAACTATTGACCTCCCTTCATCAGACAACCTCCGTACATATCTCTGATCATATCCATGAATGGAGACGACGACAAAGGTTAATGAAAATGGTCATTCCTGACCAATTATTAACGGAATGGTTCACTAAATCACTATTACCCCAGATCGCTCATGATGTTGCTATGGGTGGCGTAGTCACCGAGGAAGAAGACATTGCTCGAGCTCAGTACTTAGATTTGGTTTATTCACAATCTGGTACTCTGTACGAATTGATACCAAATGTTACCCGTGCCACTACTGATCCATCCAAACCATCGTCTACCTCACACGCAGATGGAGTCATTGGCTCCGTCAAAACCCAATCTACTTCCCAGTCTACTGGAACAACCCAGCGGCCCGCTTCGATGTCTTCTCCCAGTTCGACTACACCCTCTTCTACCTCCCCTCAAACTCAGGTCTCTGAGGTGAATACGGTCCAATCGACCCCTTCACAACAATCTGGAGGTAAGAAGAAAGCAAGAAATAAACCGAAGAAAGAAAACAACAATGAACAACCAAAAAATCAACCTCAAACCGCTACTGCCGGAAAACAACCACAACGGAAACCGAAATTCCCATGTCTCATTTGTGGTGATGATCACTACACCCGAGACTGTCCACATCGCGATGAAGTGGCCACTCTTTTTAAGAGAAATTCACAACCCATTGTGCTTACCCAGCCTTTTCCATGGCAACAATCTTTGGTTGCTCAAACCCCCACTCCAGGGGGCAGTTCCAGCCAATCCCATGATGAGGGTTCGACAAGTGCCCACATTTACATGTTTAATGGGATTAATCTGACCACTTGCACCAGGACATATGACACACCGATTAAACCTGATAAGCCAAAGACCACTAACAGTTCCTTACCAGACCCATTACCATATTCCGTTAATCCTCCGTCTGCTAGCCCTCCCTCCGGGCCACTTCAGATCAAGAAACCTTCATTTGACTCCATCCTATGCCCTCCCAAGAGCACTATCCAAAAATCTACCTTCAATCCTAGTTCACGGGCTGCCCAAAACCACAACATCGTTGAAGATTTGGCTCAAGCACCGTGTGCTATGTCTGCTTTGGAAGTTCTACAAACTGTCCCAGTCAACGTAGAATGCTCTTGGCTACCATCAATGCTTTCGATCCTGAGTCATCTAATAACCTCACGTTTAATCTGGATGATCATCAACCTCGACTCTCCCACCAACTATCTTTTCAAATCGATGTTGTTGTTCACAATCAACAAATCCACCGAACTATCTTGGATGAGGGAGCCTCTACTTGTGTCACGTCTTTAGCTTGTTGGAAAGGATTGAAATCACCTGCCCTTAACAAATCCCCTACAATGTTACGTGCTTTCGATGGACGAGGTTTTCATCCTCACAGACTTTTGCAATCCTTAGCCGTTCAGCTGGGTGGAAAGATTGTTACTGTTGATGTCAAGGTGGTCGATGCCCCCCTCGATTACAACCTACTACTCAGAAGAAGTTTGTTCTATGCTATGAATTTCATTGCCTCGTCGATGTTTCGATGTGTACAATTCCTCCATCAAGGCAAAATTGTCACCATCGACCAACTAGATTTCTGTACATCCAACGCATGTGCCCCTGTTACCAACAACATTCCTTTTTTGGGAGACCACAAAGTTACGTATGAAAGCATTGGTGTTGGATTTTTGAAATATTCTAGCCTTATGGGTACCTTCCCTATGCCACTTCCACCCACCACACATCATATTTCCATCGTCAATATGATTTCGACTATGGCTTATCAATCTTTGGAATCATCTGACCCTTGGATTGTACCTAGTCCTATGGAATTCGATGTGCTTGGTGACACCATGCCTCTTAGCCCAGCCGAGGCTGCATACATAGCTATTCAATCTACCTCTCCCTCTCCGGACAACCCCCATCTATTGGCACCCGATGCCTACTCGATGTCGTCATGGTTGGATTCCCTATCATCTGCAATTGATTACATTTCCCACATTTTTCCTTCCGACGAATCTATAATGGAAATGCTTAGTATCGATGATGTACCTTGGGATGATAACCATCACTGATCCTCTTTTCTTCCGCCTCTAGAAGAAATTCACAAAGACATACACTCTGTCTTCCCTCCTGATGTTACCAATTCTCCACAATCTCCCATTCTCACACAAGACACTATTTCTGAGGGGAATATGGGTAATATCTCTACTACGATCGTTATTGATATATCGATCAAAGAAGGCATTGTGGAAAACATTAGCCTTGGTGCTAATTGCCCACCCGAAGAAGTGGTATCTTACACCACTCTATTTAAAGAATTCCGCGATGTCTTCGCTTAGAGCTACGAAGAAATGCTAGGAATTGACCCCTTGATCATCGTGCATGAAATCAAGACTTACCCTGGTGCAAAACCTGTTTGATAGAAACTTTGTCTGGTTCATCCCAAGAAAATCACAACCATAAAGGAAGAATTTGAGAAACTTTTAAAATATGGCTTTATCTATCCTGTCCCTTTGACAGAATGGGTCTCCAATCTTGTTCTGGTTGCCAAAAAATAGGGGACCATTCGTGTCTGTGTTGACTATCGAGATATCAATAAGGCTTGTCCAAAGGAAAACTACCCTATGCCCTTCATCGACCAGATCATTGATAATTGCACTGGGAGCGTAATCTTCTCTTTCATGGATGGTTTTTCCGGGTATAACTAGATTGAAATTTTACCTGCTGATCAACATAAGACAACCTTTATCTACCCATGGGGAACTTTTGTTTATCGAAAGCTACCTTTTGGTCTCAAAAATGCTGGTGCTACTTTCCAGCGGGCCATGTCGTACGCTTTCCATGATATCAATCATATTGCAGAACCTTACCTTGACGACTTACCTGCCCACTCATCCAATCGATCAGATCACGTTGATCACTTACGGGCTATTTTTCTTTGATGTCGGTTTTACCATATCCACTTGAACCCACATAAGTGTATTTTTAATGTCAAATCCGATCGACTCCTCGGTTTCGTTGTCTCTAAAGATGGGATTCGGGTGGATCCCTTAAAGATCAAGGCTATTCTGGCCTTACCCCCACCTACTAGTTTGACCCAACTCCAAAGTTTGCAAGGAAAAACAAACTTCCTTTGCTGTTTCATTTGTAACTACGCTGAGATAACTAAAGGATTCATGTGACTGTTGCGGAAAAAAACCCCTTTCATATGGGATGACATCGCTCAACGAACATTTGACTCTCTCAAGCATGCCTTGACTCATGCACCTTTGTTGCACCCTCCAGAGTATACAAAGGACTACATCCTTTACTTAGCCTTCTCCACTTCCACTATTGCAATGGTATTAGTTCAGGAGGACCCCAACAGTGAGGAACATGTGATATATTACTTGAGAAAGAGTCTATCTGGACCCGAGCTCCGATATTCACAAGTAGAAAAAATTTCTCTGGTAGCCGTCATCGTTGCCCAGATATTTCGCCATTACATCCTACTACGCACCACCATTGTGATTGCGGACTCAAACCCCATGTACCATGTCTTGACACGTCAAGTGATCGGGGGAAAATACTCTAAATGGATCATCATCCTTTAGGAATTCGATCTTGAATTTGCGAAGTCCAAACCCCAAAAGTCCCTGGTGTTTGCGGAGCTTATCTGTGATCTCCTCCATGCTGACGAAGATATCGAACCTAGAGATTCTCTCCCTAACGAAACTCTTTTCCTCATCAACACCTCTGATCCTTGGTATGGAGACATCCTCCTTTATCTCCAAACCCAACGCTTTCAGCCTAACACTTCCCGTGAAGAGCATCGACATATTCGCCACCATTCTCGCCGTTATCTTATCATCGGCGACACCTTGTATCGCCGTGGTATTGATACTATCCTTCACCGATGTTTGATTCATGTAGAGGCCGAACACGTTCTGAATGACTGTCACCTTGGAGCCTATGGTGGTCACTTTTCTGGGATGGCCATAGCCCAAAACATTCTACGTGCCGACTATTTTTTGCTCTCGATTTTCAAAGATTGTATTAAGGCAGTAAAAAAATTCCCATCCTGCCAAGTTTTTAACAACAAGGCACGCACCCACCCTACTACGCTGCACCGCGTCATTGCCATCGGCCCCTTCGCCAAGTGGGGAATCGATTTTATGCAATGTAAGCCTACCTCAGCTGGGGGACACGGTTATATAATCGTCGCTGTCGACTACTTTACCAAATGGGCTGAGGCTATGCCTACCTTTCTGAATGATGGTTGTACCACAACTCTTTTTTTTTTTAACCACATCATAACTTGTTTTGGTGTACCATGCACTATTGTCACCGATCATGGTTCACACTTTAAGAACCAGATGAAGAGTGAAGTACATGCCAAGCTGGGTTTTCACCATGAAAACTCATTCCCATACTATCCTCAGGCCAACGGACAAGTTGAAGCCATCAACAAGGTCCTCAAAACCATGATTCAACGCATGGTAGGGGAAAATAAGACGTCCTGACATCTACAAATTTTCTCCACTCTCTGGGCTTACCGTACTTCCGTGAAAACAGCAACTAGGTTCACTCCTTTCCAGTTAGTGTATGACATCGAAGTTGTTTTACCAATCGAGTGTGAGATTCCATCTCTGAAACTTAAAAGTAGAACTCCTACCCCATACTTCTGCTAAAGAAGAACGTTTCTTATATCTGACCAAACTGGATGAAACACGTCATGATGCCGCTCTCGTTAACGAGGCACATCAGAAATGGATAAAAAATCAATACGAAAAATCCGTCCATCCTTGGACTTTTGCAGAAGGAGACTTAATCCTCGTCTATGATTAGGCTCATGACAAACTAGGGACAGGTAAGTTAGAACCTCTGTGGCATGGCCCTTACATTGTGAAACATGTTCTGCACAGAGGCGCCTACGAGTTAGTTGATTATGATGGAATTTCCCTAGGAGAGCCCCAGAACAGGCTTTACCTTAAAAATTACTATGCCTAGATCACCTAGCATGTGTATGTTGGACATTATTGTATTTTAGTTTGGTGTGTCTATTTCTTTCGCTTGATCGAGTCTTTACCTTTTCCACTCATAACTGTGCCTTGTGTTTTCATGCACAGATGATGTCTTCCTTTCCTATCTTTGTCGGGTTTGCGGATGGTGCTAATCGACACACCCGGAACATTTCTTCGACAACATGGGTCATTTACCAATCTGACGAGTTGGTGAGTTCATGAGGTATTTGCTTAGGACCAACGACTAATAACATGGCAAAATAACATGTTTTCATCGAACTTTTGACCCAAGCCTCCTACCTAGGTATCTCTTGTATCATTGTTAACCTAGACTCCCAACTCGTGGTCTATCAACTCAATCATATCTACGCTATTCGTAATCCTATCCTACTACGTCTCCATCTACAAGTTCATCGTCTTGAACAAATATTTGATTACATCGAATACAGACATATTCCAAGAGAACTCAACAATGTTTCAGATTCGTTAGCCAATTACATCATGGATTTGTATCTCGCCCATAGATAAGGTTTCATGAAGGAAAACAAATTGTACATCACATGTAAATTAACACACGTCACATTAAAGACATCATCATTTACAAATCTTTTGGCACTGTAAAAACTCAGAACTGTATATATATACATAGCATGACTGAAAATGTTTTGATTACATCAAAAAAGTATTTAGAAGAGAAAAATTTTGGGTCTTTACCCCCATACAACATCGTCTAACAAGTCATACAAAATATACAATCACCAGAGAGACTCTAATCTCTCTGCACTGCATTATGATAAGAATAACATATCACTGCATGCACTACTCGTCTCAGTAGAGAATTAACATTCTCGGGCACCCCCATAGTGTGTCTCTGTAGATGTAAAGGCACTTCTCTCCTCCGTAGAGGAGGAATGCCCAACGTAAGGCCTTGAAGGTTTCTTTCAACCTCCTGGAGACCTATCACTGGTGCCCCCGGATCTACTACAACCTGAGCACCCCCGCGATGTCCTAGTATTGGTATCTCAGCCAGATGCACTGCTCCCTTATCTGCATGTTGAAAAAAACATATCCATTAAAAACTCTTCTACGTACCCAAAAAAATTTACATACGTTAAAAACTTAAAACAAAAAAACACTAGACAAGGTGTTGTTTAGTCTCTCACTTGATGCATCCCAATCTTCCCCCACTGGTAGAATTAAATCCATGCTCCCACGAAATTCCACCTCGACATATGGGAAGTCTTCTATCCAAAGATATTGGTGTCTCATCCAAACGAAGAAGTCACCGGTGAAACAGAACTCTGACTCTGCCACTAGTCTCGGAGACATACTTGTCCATCGTTCCATCCGTGGTTCTCCCACTGGTCGTACCGCCAATGCAATCTGAGGCTGCATCTAGGCGATGCGATCTAAGAAGAATGAGACCAAGAAAGAACCATATCCAAACTTCTTTTGCCCCATCCTACATCTCGAAACCTGGTCCTTCACGTTTCGAAGAAACCCTGCACTCCAGTTAAACAATGTTGGCTCCAAACACTGTACGCCATAAGCTACCTGTGATCTCGAGGCCAGATGTGCACTAGTGCTTCCTGTCACACTCGTGATGGCAAACAAAATAGACCAGAGGGGTAACTCTCTGATATCCTTGATGGGGATTCTACCCCCCTACCAGTCTTGCTCCTGGGACACAATGACATGCCATGTACACATCCACTTGCTCAGGAAGCACCCTCTATCTAAAAAAATCTATAGGAGCCCCTATTTTTGAGAGGCCAATCAAGAAATACACATCTTCCAACTTGATGGTGAGAAGCTGTGTTCCGATCCGAAACCCCTGCTCTGCGACATCCCACAAGCTGATTATGTACTCAAGCAGAAGGATCTCTTTCTTCATCTTTTGTAGCTTGAAGAATTTCAGAAGGCCACAATCTCTTAACGCGGCCCACGTACAAGGACTCTACAAAGCAGCCAAATCATAGAGCTCATGCTCCCATTCCTTCCACTCAATCATGGTCGTTGCCAAAATCACCTACAAACAAAAAAAAACAAAGAATTTCATTATTCAATTTTTCGGCAATTTCTTAAATAATTTAAAAACTTGAAATCTATTGCCCATACTGTTCAAGAAGGACCACACCCTCTTTTTTATTACTCAATGATCACTACGCAACAATAAAACATTTTAAATTAAAATGATTTTCATAATGGTTGCGTGGGCATATTTTTGAGTTTCTTATGGATTCTTTAACAAAAATGACCTATCTACTCAAGCATCAAGGTGTTGGCATCTATGCTACCACCCTCTAAAAGGGTTTTTGTAAATGAATGTCTTTTTCCCATCGTTTTCAATAGAGGCTAATTTGTTTTTTTTTGGGACGACCTGGGGCTTCGTTTTCTTATTTAAATATTGCCGTGAAAACAAATTTTGGACCATGTAATTGAAAAAGGAGGAAATGAATATCTACCTGGTCCAAACAGCGAGAGAAATGGTCAACCATAGCTCCGGTATCAAGCAAAACAAGATCCACCTCGAGAATCTCCACTGCTACAAATCCTTATGCAAAATGAAATGGTAAATGAAGATTTTTCTTGTATTACTATTTATAAATTTCCATTTTTTATAAGGTATAGTTATTTGTGGGTTTCTTTGATAATGTAATGGCTTCACTAAACCTCTGGATTGCAGTTTTGCCACTACAAGTTTCAAAGTAGTTTTGATCGTTTGTTTACCTTGTCACATCCACGAGCATAGTCTTAGTTCATTCTCAAGCTCGAGAATATAAGAACACACCGGGTAGACTTTTATCTCTTTTTTGGACCCGTATGGACACACGAAAAAGGAACCCCCTGGAGTCATCTTTAAACTCTTTTCAAACTCTCTAAACATGAAAAGATCGTCGAGTGATCTTTCTTCCTTTCACACTCGTTAAAAGGTTCAAAGGGGCATCTTTCGAGTGGTAGTTTATCTTTTTTTTGGCCTTGTGAGACTAATTGTACGAAAAATGAACTGAGAGAGTTCTCTTTTAAGTGTTTTTCCAGACTCTATAATCATGAAAAACCTTCGAGTTTTCTATCTTTGGACTCGCTAAAACAAACATCAACAGGCCTATACGGGACCGAACCCTTACTTCTTCCAGTTCGTTAAACAAAGGAAGAGGAACTTACCGAAGGTGAGTTATATTGAGCATGCGTTACCCTCCTCAAGATCGTTAAATTAAAAAGAGGTACTTGTTTATCTGGATGGGGGAAAATTTGAAAGAAGCAAGCCAAGCAGTCTCTTGAGAACATTACCAAGTAATTCTTAGAGTTTCCCTTGAACATGACACTTTGTCTTTTGCACGCATTATAATCTGCACTGAGCCAATCCTTTGAGTTTCTTTCACTCCTTTGGGTCACTCGACGTAAGTCACATCATCCACTACATCATCAAGTTTTGGTCCATGTCATGTTTATACTGTCGTGCCTCAGTGTTCAAGGGAAGTATCCATCTCGCGAGTCAACCATCACAAATATCTTGTCTCAATACCTGTGTCAGTCCATGCTCATTTGATCTACCAATTACATCTCTATGTCCATTTTGTGTTGTTGATGGGGGATACATCAAGGCCCTCCTTCGACGAGCCTATTCCTGTCAACTTCAACACATTATCCACGAATTAGACTTAGAAACCAGTTAGTACTTTGGGACCTGCATGCCTCAATGGCAGGCCTCCTCACGTCTAACCGAAGGTTTACATCATTGACCTCTGATCAGATGATTCCATGGATGTTCGACTCTAGCTCATCCATTCACATTCGTTGGAATGTACTAGGGTACCTTGGGAATCATTGACATTAATGGTGATCTCCCTCGCGCTTGTTTAGGAATTCACTAGTAATATCAAAAATGCCTCTAGAGCCTCATTGCAATCATTCTGCTCAGACGGTTGCGCGTAGCAACCACTGTGTTGTTCTTCATATCTCCTTGTTTATTGTATTCAGTCTATTAATCAGTTCGTTCCACTCCTAAATCCAGATCAATACACATGTACACCATGCTGATCAATGATGTAGCTTAGGTAATGGACCCTGTCCATGCCGAAGGATCACTTTTCCAAGTTGGCATATAACTTCTGCTACCGTAGGGTATGAAAAACTTGCTGGATATGTTGCAAGTGTTCCATCGATGTCTTGTTGTAGATGAGGATGTCATCCAGATACACCACTACAAAATTATTGGTGAAAGGCCACAAGATATCGTCCATCATCCTCATGAAATTTGTTGGAGAATTTTTCAAACCAAAGGGCATGACTAGCCATTCAAAAAGACCTTCTTTTGACTTGAAAGTGGTCTCCCATACATTTTTTTGTTGTATTGGGACCTGGTGGTAGCCAGACTTCAGATCAATCTTACTGAAATATTCCCCCCCCATGCGCTGATCAAGGAGGTCGTCAATTCAGGGAATCAGGTACCAGTTCCTGACTGCAATTTTATTAAGAGCCCGGTAATCAATCCAGAGTCACCAGGTCCCATATTTATTTTGCACCCACAAGGTGATGAGATGAGACAGATGTGCCCCTTATGGAGAAGTTCTTGGATCTGCCACTTGATCTCCTCATTCTTTAACAGAGAGTGGCGGTAGACTGGACCATTGGGTAGTGGTGGGTCGAGGGTCAAATCAATGGGATGCTTGACCTGATAGTGTAGAGGTACCCCAGTAGGTGAGGAGAAGATATCTTAGTATTATTCCATGATCTTATCCACTTGCTCTAGCTGTGTGGAGAGTTCGTATGTAGAGGCTCTAGATGTGGCTACGATATTTCTCTCACTTTGAGAGAGAATCATGAAGATAAACTTCTCGGGTTTGAGAGATGACTTTCCTGCATTTCTTGGCAGATATCAAGGAAATATCACTAGGTGGGGATGCCTCAAGTATTCTGTACAATTTCCTATTCAAAGTAATAATAACACTGCAGGGCCTAGACTCATATACAACATGACGTTTCCATAAATAAGGTTCACCCAAAAGAACATTACAAACTTTGAGAGGAGAAATTTCACATGATACCTCATCTTTGAATGGATTGATGCCGTACGACAAGCAAGATTGATGGATGATGCAGAGATCGCTTCCTTGGCGGATCCATCCAATGGTGTAGGGCTGCGAGTGTGGATTTTTCGACAAGGATAGTCACTTGATGACCTCGGCTGAGATGAGGTTCTTCTATCTACCACTATCAACAATAAAGTGCAACGCGGGGCATTTCACCCACATCTATGAATGAAAAAGGTGCTTGCCTTCCTCTGGCTCATCTGGCTCACCGGGTTGGAGCTTGGAGGTAGCAACGGTAGCACTAGGTTCCATGTCCATGATCCATACCCCCCTTTATAGTTCTAACTCAGAGTCAGAACCTGCATATGATTTAGAGGCTTTCACCTCAGCCACCAACAACTACTTTGAGCGGAAATCAACGGTGTTATGCTAGGGGCCCTTATGGAAGTCACACCTCTTCCTGATATCTTTCTTTGTCTTTCCATTGTCCTTCTTTTCTTGCGGCTTGAACTGGTTTTCCTGAGGCCGTCTATCTTTTCTCTATCCTTTGTTCTACGGGTTGGGGCTGTCTTTTCCTTGCTTTTTTTGTGAGGGGTTCCCAAGCCCAAATTCTGACGTATTTTGTTTAAGCTTCTGCTCGATTTTAACAACATATTGGTAGACTATGCCCAAGGAAGAGATGTCCAGAAACTCCATTTCGGCCTTGATTTATCTATGTATACCATCATGATACTTGAGCACTAAATTTCACTCAAAATATTTGATACCCATCTTGGTGCGCAAGGTATGGAAGATGTTTGTGAATTCTGGCACTGCTTGGTCTCTTTCCTGCCACAGTGTGGTCCATTTTGTATACAAGTCGTCATAAATTTTGACAGGGTAGTATTGTTCCTTAATAACATCCCTGCAAGACTTCGATACCGCGACTGGAAATAATGAGGATTCCTCTGTTTCATTTTTATCACAGAAGGTTTCCCACCAATCTTTGTCATGGGGAATAACTTTGAAGAGCGCAAAAGTAATCTTTTTTATATTCAAAAAGTTATGGACAGAGAAATACCCTTCTAGTAGATTCAACCATTTTATACAACATCTGCATCTATTTGACCTTCAAATATAAGAATATCAAAGTTGATTTGTACCTTGAAGGGGGAGGCACCTCCATTCGAGGAATATGCATCGCCTGTTGGTAGCTGCCAAAGGATTTGCACAAAACTATCAATCATCTCTTTCCTCTGTTGTGTGAGGGATTCCTAGAGAAACATTTTGAAAGGATCTATTGTCTCGTCGTCTTTCTTTTTTCCCACCATGAGAGGTCACTTGGGCGTGCGAGATATTTTTTCCTCAAGAGAAACAAGCTCAAGACCCAATTCTTTGTACCCTGACCTCATCGGGGACATGCATTACGAACGATAAGGAGAAGACCGCTCTAATACCAGTTGTTATCACCATGATTTTTGCAGTTAGAGTTAGTCCTAGATGAGTCGTAGTTCGTGTGTTCAAACATGTGAGGTCAGTGACTGAATAAAGAATGGGTTGAAATCAAAATGTAGTGGGTTTGGCCCTTGGAGTCGGGAAAGGGCGTAATGATTAGTCATGTGCGATTTGTAAAGTTTCCTTTCCCAAAATATCGAGTCCTATCAAAAAAGGAGAATTTACGTGCCAGATATTGAGGAAATTTTTTGGTATAAAGTTCACGTCGAAAGATATAACGAACATCATCACCTAATTGTGAAGTCAGAAAGGTGAAAAATCATGATGCTCCTATAATTTATACTCTACCTCTTTTATCATTTGTACTTGGCACACTTCAAAGTGTACCTGTCGCATGATTTTGTTGTGCAAATCTTCAACCTGCTTCCAAACTTCTCATCGCCATGGATTTATCACCCTCTTCCATGATTCCGTTCCTTAACCGTTTAAGTATAAATACCGGTCACCCTGCATGCCTCTCCTTTACTTTCTGGATTTGTGTGTTGTCTATGGTTTTTTTTGTAAGCTACAAATCCCTTCACTGTGTGAAAGTTGATTGCCATCGTTCGTATTGTAAGTCTGTTGATTCAAGTTGTTGTGTCCCCTTCATTGTTTTCAATCATTTTTTAAATTTTGTTGGAGTTCGCTGCAAAGTAGCGTGTTGGACGTTATTTCTTCTTGTAGTCAACCTTTATTCTTTGGAAGTTCCTCCTGTTTCACTGAATTTGTCACTGCACCTAAATTCTTTGTCTCACGACAAGCCTCCCATTGTTGTTTGCCACTGAGTCAAATTTTTCCATCGCGCCTTACTGCCCCGCCATGGAATTTTGTGGTTTTTTTTGTTGTCGCACAAATATTCCGTGACTATCTTTTTGACAGTCTCTACGAAGTGCGTCATTCTTATTTCCCGCGTAGAGAGGGTGTTACCGTTCATTACCGCGCGCATGAGACAAATATATACTGGCGTCATGGCAACATCCCTAAGCAAAAGAAAGAAGGATAGAAGTTACAGAGCCTTTAGGTCTAAGCCTCAAGACTTGGAATTAATAAACGAATATGGGGAAATCATGGCATCTTTTGAACATGTCGGATGTATGTGCTTTTTTGAAAATATCAAAGGGTATAATGTGAAGCTGGATGAGTAGTTTGCCCTCAATTTTACTGAGTCCCACATGACCATTGTGGGAATCACATTTCAAGTGATGGAGGAAACTCTGTTAGCTGGGACGAAGATCTCTTCGCACGGTGAAAAATGGTTTAAAGGCATGCCTTTCAACATTTTTTGCTATCAAGACTTTATCAAGCCCAACTATCTAAATGGGAAAATTTGAGTTGACATTGCAAGAAAGTACCTCTCGGAGCCTTTCCAAAATCTCCTAAAGGTAATCAGAAGATATTTCACCTACAAAGGAAGGTTTGATAGAGTGTACCCATATCACATCAGGATGTTGATGCACTTCACATGGAAAAAAACTTTGAATCTACCTTTCTTCTTGCATCGAAGCTTGGAAAACATGGCAAACAATGTCTAGGCCGAGGTTGACCAATTGGCGAACCATTTATCACATTTTTCATTAATAAAGTTTTCGATGGTCGAAGAATTGAGATGTTTAAACAAAGACTGGGATTCATTCATGATTTCAGATGACATCCCAGAGACCCCAAAGGAGACATTCCTCTATATGTGAGGGAAACAATATTCCACAATGCAGGGGTGAGAAAGGAAGATGTCATAGGAAAGGGAAAGGAAATAGAAGACTCGTCATCCCACCATCCAACACCCTGGAAAAGAGGTAGGCCAAGGTTGATTAAGAAACTTGAAGAGATCTAAATTCCCAGTGAACCGCGCACCCAGTCTTCTTCCGAGATATTACTCATGCATGTCATTAAGCTAGAGCATGTTGAAGGTTCAAGCATGGGAATTGGTGAAAGGAGGAGGAGGTCAGGTGATGAAAATATGAATTTTCAAGAGTTTTTGTAGCATCATAAAGAAGCGCACCTCACTATCACCGAATTGTATTAATAAAATAGATAATTAAGAAGACAATTGTCATAAAGGAACATTGAAACCCCGACGTCGTAGAGTTGAGTAGGGAATGTAAATTGGCTCAAAAGACAGCTCCGAGAGGCACAAGACGTAATTATCTAGCCGTGGGAGGAACATAGGGTGTTAGAAAAAAAAACCATAGAGAATTTCAAGGGATGAAAATTGACCATGGATAACGCCCACATGGATCTTGCCAGTGCTCAAGAAAAACTGAAAGGAAATGCAATATTGTGGAGACAGGTGAAGAATCTGAACAAACAAAACTAATCTCTTAGAAAAACACTCAAAGTTTTAAGGTTTCAAGTGAGGCCTGAGGCATGAGTGAGAAAACCCCATTTTTTTCTTTTTGATCATGGCATGGAGTCTTTCTCCTTGCATATCCTGTTTCCTTCCGGTAAAAAGAAGTGTAACGGGGCACCTGTGGAGTGAATATTCATCGCACAGATGCTATAAAATTACCTAGTGAGGAGGGTAGTTATAAGTGAAATGCATGCCATTTTTGTAAGAGATGCATGGCATCCCAGCCATCGCTTCCACCTGGATTTTCATGAGTGACCACAGATGGACACTCGCTACACCAACTCGCCATGTGCATGTGACAACCAGTGATCCCACAACAACAACCAAAGTCCGTTATACAAGGTGACATAGTTTAAAACAGTGTGCTCGATTATTTGGGCACCCTATGAAATAAAATGCTGATTTACCACAATTTGATGACCGAATCTTACTCATGACCGAATGATTGAGACAAATGTGTCGATTATGTTATGATTGGGTGTAGTCGGGTGTCTATTTTTGGTAAACTCTATTCAAAAGGTTGTATGAGGAGGAAGTAACATAATCCAAAATTCTAGAGGAAAGTAGTTCAAGGCATAGTAGCTTGAGAGGGCATGATTTTTCTATATATTGTATCTTTTCGATGTAATCCAGGTTGGCAAAGTAGTGTAGACAGATGACTCTTGAATGTAATATTTGAATCTTAATAGAAATAACAATGCAAAGGTCTTGAAGATTTGACAAAAATATTATAATGGTGGTGGTTTGAAGTATTGTGATCCTATCTATGTATGTACTTCATGTTTCCTGTAAATTCATTCCTGTTCCCTTTGTTTAAATTGGAATTTTTGACAAGTTTAAAATTCATTATGCGGTGCATTAGACTCAACCATTTAAAATCTATGTTCTCGTCTAAGTAAGTTATCATTCATGTTTAATGGTGCTTTGATTTTATTTATGTCCTCTTTTCTTCTGCCATACATGATGACATTTAAACTGAAAGACCATTTCATATTTAGCCTTTATCCTCTCAAAGTTTCTTTTACTAGTTATTGATTTCTCTCATTTTCAGGAGGTTGACGTGAGATCGGAAGAGCGTCGTGTAGGGAAAGAGTGTAGA
>CBVK0100097408.1:0-32808 GCA_900067695.1 Picea abies
AATTTCAGAGATACCTTAGGCAACCCCTTTGAATGGTAAAGGGATGTTGATCATGTCAAAAGGAGGTCAAAAAGGGTAATATTGGCATATAGTTGGAGGTCAATGGTAAGTAGTATGGGAAAGGAGCATGGTCAAAACCGGGGACCAACATATGCAATGTGTATTTCAAGATGCACCTACATGCTCTAAGGGTGCCACTCATCTTTGACTACTTTTGAAAGTTTTTGCGACTCTTGGAGTCAACATTCCATTCGATCGACATTGTGAAAGACTAAGGGATTCTAAGGAATAAGGACTCGGCCTTATTGCGCCCCTTAGAAATCTTCGTGAGTGACTGCCTCAGTGCACTCTCATAACATTTTGGATCTCTTGAACTAGATAATTAACCTACAATTCTTACCACGATGGGAGTACTAATAGGTTTTGACAAGGACACTGCCACACCTCTCCTTCAAATGTATGGTTTCTGTCCATGACCCCTTTAATCCTTATGTGAGTCGGATTAGCAAGCATCACCAAACATGCATCCACTAAAAAGAGCAATTTTCAATACTCCATATACATAAATCATACTGAAAGTAATCATATATCATATGTGCATAAAGTGAAATACTCAAACAACATATAATCCACTCCCTGACTCAATTAAGAGTCCATGGATGTCCATTGATGCCATCAACATCCATAATATTTCATGTATCGTTCACACTAAAAAAAACTCATTAATAATATCTACCAATACATATATATCTGAAATTAATAATGAATCATAATACATCATGTAATGTACCCCAAAATTCACATAATTTTTTTTTTGTTAGGGAACATTAAAGTCCATTGAATCTCCAAAATTGTTTGTGACACATAGAGAATCCATTATATATATCTTATTCCTTTATTGTATATGCGTAACAATTTTACTTCTCTATCATTATCCCTCTTAAAGGCCGAAGGAGATTTAAATTATGCTTGTCTCTTAAAGTTATATCTCATCATAGTGTCGTTACTGGATTAGAATCATACACTTATTTATATTGAATAATTTTGTGACCATGACTATCATATCCCTTAGAATAACCACTAGGCCTATGTCAAGACATGATATCCATATTAAATCGTGTAATCTACTATGTTATACAGGATGTGAGGGCTCTAAATCATGGACACAAGATCAGCACATTGCAGACATAGTATTGAGATAGGAAACATACGTCATAAGCGCTAGGATTTATTTTACCCATAACATCATATTACTTTACCATAGTGTAGTGAAAATGTTTAATCAAAGAGGAGAGAATGATGTACCTATAATTAAACACTCGTAACCCTACTCAACTGCTAACATGGTCTTCTTAATCTAGGATTGGATCTAGGATTAAACATAGCCCATCATTTAAGTGATTCAAACATCGTTTTGTGGATGATAGGTAGGGTCCGAACCTACTCTGTGCTAGCCTGTAGACCTTTACTTTTGTCCAGACCATTAAAGGTGATGTTTGTTCAATACCCTCTAGAAATGACACTTTGGAGAAAACGCCCAATGTAGGCTCACCACTTCCTTCGACTTCACACAATAGAGGTATGGGGCATACCAACAAATTTTACTCCTCTAGAGAGGGCCTCAAAGTAACATTTGTTCTTTTTAGTTTTCCTTTTTGTCCTGTAACACAATTTTTCCTCTGCATTGTATACGATTGGTGATTTTGGTAAAGCTTAGTTCTAGTGAGTGATGGAAGGAGGAAACACAAATGTGGGGTTCTCTATGTGCAAGGGTGAGTAACCGTTCTGTTACTTATGTTCTTCGTGAGAAGTATTTTGTAGATGTATTCTCTATCTGGTGCAATGTAATAATTGAGAGGTTCAATGTAACAAACCTCATGTTTCTTTTCCTTGTTTGAGGGTTGACAATGCACGATAGTTAGTCCTCCATATGTTTTTTTTCTCCCAGGATTCCACCATGTTTATCGTTCCATTTGTAAGTTAAGTGAAAAACCTTTAGATTTAATGCTTGGTTTTAAGGGTTATTGAGTTTTCCTCTCGGTTAACTTTCAGTATTCATGACTATAGTTGTTTGCGGTCCCTTCCCATTCATATCGTGGACTGAATCATTATTATAAGTTAAACCCTCTGATCGTTTCTCATTTTCTTTTATTCTAAAACTAAACAGGGTCGTTACCCCATGACCCTCTGTCGTAAAAGAGATTAACCTTCAATTCATAAGACTATATGGTTAGGCCCCGGTTTGAAGTCACCATCAAAATATATCATTGTTATTATTACATTTTGGAATTTGTCCAAAGCTCTTAAAACTTACTATAATGGTTAATGTTATTCAAACTTGATTGTTGTTTAAACTCTGTAGGAAAAATTCATATTCATACTATGTACATGTATGGAAACATTAAAAGGATCTTATTCATTTTTAAACTAGAAACAACATTTGTCTCTATCCTCTAGTTGAAAAAATTTATCTACCGGTAAGAATCGTGGTTTGTCCTACGACCACCTCGGCAACATCCTTCACTTGATCTCTCATCTAATATAGTTATAAAATTAAATTGTTTATGAAAAATATTTTTCTATGTCAATCACTCTGTACTAACAAAAGAGAGAGTATCCTTGTTTATTAATTTCTATCCCCTAATATTGTATGCATTTCCCACCCCATCTGTTGAATGTATGCGAAATAAAAATCATAGGGTTAGAACATGCTTTTGCACAGTTGCGCTTTAACCTATGAACTGGATTCTTATTGTAAATTTTTATGCACTTAGATTTTTCGTATTTTACATTTATGTAAATGTTATTTAATTTTAATGATCCTATTATTGTGAATAAACTCATGTCACTTCTTGTGCACCTCCATGAATGATTAATAATTTAATAATTCCTTTACTATGATCATTACCCCAAATCATAAATTCCAACTCTGTGTTACGGGGAATTAAATGGTAGCTGTGTTTAATCGTTAACCTTGCCACAATCGACTCCTTTTGTTTATTTGTTCCTCTACACAAGGTTTGGAAATTCCTATTATGTACTTCCTATTTGATCACTCTATACATGGTCTGTTTCGATGGTAACTTGTTTTACTTCTTTTGTTACTGTCACTTCCTCTTTGTTAACTATTCTTGTTCAAACTTCTTCTCTGATTTTCATTTGTACCTTTGTATTTATAACCATTCTCTATAATATAAAATCTAAAGTTTTAGAGGAAAATACATGAGTTTTGAGTCAACTTATCTTTACTTAAATGTTCGTTCCGCTTCCTCAATTTTCCAAGTGAAAAATTCTATTCACAAATATATAAAAATTGATGATGGGCATTTCTATTTTACGAGGGTGCCCATCAGTCAGTTTTGGGCCCACTCCTCATCCTCCTAGATCATGGACACATTGTCTCACAAGGGACAAAAGGCAATCTGGTTTTCATTGGGACTCAAGCTAAGTTCTGTCCTTAGTTTATTCTATTGTTTAAATTCCATAGAACTAAAATGCTAGCAAAGTTACTAAACTCTCATTTTACTTATTTTTCAAGTTGTGTAAATTGGTGTAATCAGATGAAGGAATCCTCTTACCACAAAAGGTATTTGAGTTCCATGTCCTTCCTTGACCGACTATGTGTGAATTAATCTTCAACGACATACAAAATTTTGTAGAGAATTTCCTAGGGTTCTATTTACAACATAGAAGAATGTGGAGTTCTTGATCTATGGTACTCTAACTATAATGTTTGAACAATATTAATTTGAATACGATGGTTACATACAAGAATAATTTATTTCCTGTCTAGAATGCGTAGAGGTTTTGCTTGGAAATTTCCTTCTAGTTCCACTTGCACCATGTTCCAATCAATGATTTGAGTAGGATCATGAATATACCTTTTCAATAAGTAAACATGAAAAACATTATGAACTTTTAAATTTGTAGGAAGTGCTAGTTGATATTCCAGGAGTCTGATTTGAGTTAAAATATCGAAGGGGCCACAAAACCTGGGTGCCAACTTTGAAAAATTTCCTAGTTTTAGAGAGCTCCTCCTTGCTTTGAATTTCAAATACACATGGTCCCCTATTTGAAATTCATGGTGTCTCCTTTTTAAATCTACGTAGCTTTTCTGTCGGTTTTGGGCCTCCTTTAAATTTTGTTGTACATTGTTTACTATTTTCTCCATTTCCTGGAGAATTTCTGGTCCCATCATAAGCCTATCATATGGATTATGCCAGCTAATCGGGGTTGTGCATTTCCTTCTATATAATGCTTCGAAGGGACTCATCTTGGTTGATGTCTAATATCCATTATTGTAAGAAAATTCAACTAAGTGTAGGTACTCCTCCCACTTAGTTGGTTTCGTTCTTATGTACATTCATAACATGTCTTCCAGAATTTGATTAGTTTGTTTGGTTTTACCATATGTTTGTGGATGGCAGCTTGTGATGAAATTCAGGTTAGTATCCGATCCTACAAACAATTCCTTCCAAAACTTTGACATAAATTTGACATCTTTATTAGAGATCACCATCCTAGGAATTCCATGCAATCTAAATATTTCTTTCATAAAAATTTCATAAATATTAATTTCTTTATAAGTACATTTCATAGGTATAAAATGTGAAGATTTGCTAAGTTTATCAATCACTACCATAATCAAGTCATTTTACTTTCAAGTCTTAGGAAAACCTGTGATGAAGTCCAACAATATAATCTCCCACTTCCATTCTGGTATAGGTAGGGGTTGTAGCAGACCGGTTGGATGTTGATTTTCAACATTTATCTGCTGACAATCTAAGAATTTAGATAAATATTCAGTTGTTTCACTCTTCATGTTAGGCCAATAAAACAATTTTCTTAAGGCTATTACCATTTTCTGGTATCATGGTTGACCAGAATACTACCTTTTGTGCAATTCGTCAATAATTTTTCATTTTAAATCAGTAGAATTAGATACATACATCCTATTTTTGAACCTTAGTAGTCCATTTTTATCTAAACTCAGATTTGTTTTGTTCAGTTTTTCTGCATTTTCTTGCAGTTTTGTTGTTGTTTTAATTTACTTTTCATCATTACTGCTTGCATATTTTATTCTTTGTTCAATGTTTTCTATTTTTCTAACACTTATATAATAAATTCCATTAGTCCTCTGACTTAGAGAATTCACAACCTTGTTTTCTTTACCTTTGATGTGTCGTACTTCGAAATCAAATTCACTTAAAAAGGACATCCATCTCTCTTTCCTTGCATTGAGATATGGTTGATTCGATAAAAACTTTACACTACTATTGTTGGCTAATAGCAAAAACCTTCTCCCCATTAAATAATTTCACCACATCTTCAGAGCACGAATTATGACCTGTAATTCCAAATCATGTGTAACATAATTCCATTCATGTTCTTTCATTTTATGTGATTCGTAACAATTGATGTGTCCATCTTGTGTTCAAACACCTCCCAAGCCTTCTTTGGTTGCATCCATGCAAACTGTAAAATATTTATCGGAATCTGGTACCCTTAGGATAGGTGTTGTAGTTAACAATCTTTTTAATTTATCAAAGTTGTCCTGACACTTTTGTGACCAAGTAAATCTTATTCCCTTTTTATGTAGGGATGTAATTGGATACACAATCTTAGAAAATCCTTTGATAAATCTTCGGTAATAACCAGTAATTCCCATGATTGATATGATGTCTGCCACATCCTTAAGGATATGCCACTCCATAATAGATTTTATCTTTTCTGGATCAATTGCAATACCATCTTCGGACATCACGTGTCCTAGGTATTGTATCTTTCTTTGGTTGAATTCGCTCTTATCAAACTTCTCATGCAACTTATGTTTCCATAAGGTCTGCAATAGTATTTTCAGATGTTCTTCATGTTCTTCTTTTGTTTTTGAGTAAACTAAAATATAATCAATAAACACCAACACAAATTTATCCAAATATTGACTTAATATACCATTCATCAAACACATAAAGGTTGTTGGTGCATTAGTAAGACCGAATGGAATTACGACAAACTAATAGTGTTTGCAATGTGTTCTAAATATTGTTTTATTTACATCTTTGTATTTTATTCTGACTTGGTGATAACCAAACCTTAAATCTAACTTAGAGAAGATCTTTTCTCCTCCAACTTGGTCAAACAGGTTGTTAATTCTGGATAATTGATACTTATTCTTGATCGTCATCTTATTTAGTTTTCGATATTCAATGCATAGTCTCAAGGTCCCATCTTTCTTTTTAATGAAGAGAATCAGTGCTCCCCAAGGTGAGACACTTGGTCTGATATATTATTTATCTAGCAGTTCTTGTAGCTGAATTTTCAGTTCCGTTAATTCGGGAAGACTCATTTGATAAGGTGCCATAGATATTGGGGAAAATCCAAGTAGTAGATCGATAGAGAAATATATTTTTCTTCTTGGAGGTAGTTCTATTATTTCTTCCACAAATACATCTCTAAATCCATGTAGGATTGCAAAGTCTTCTAAACAGTTTTTCTTTTCCTTTTCTAAAATACTAGTTACCTGAACAACATAAACTTGGCAAACTTTGTTCATACATTTCTTAAATTTCACAGTTCATATCTTCCTAACCGAAGGTGGTTTTCTGATCCCTTGTATCGTCCTAACTGTGTTGTTTTCGTCTCTGTAAATAAGTGACTTTTCATAACAGTTTAATATTACTTTATGTTTCTCTAACTAGTCCATTCCAATGATTAAATCGTAAGATCCCAAAGGTAAAATGTTTAGATATAACTTTGTACTTTGACCATATATGCTAAGTTCACATTCAAGAATAAAATATGTTACCTTTCTCTTGGTCCCTGTTGCTAATTGTATTGACCAGGAATTAGCATGATTTACTTTATTTAGTTTGTTTAGTTCAACTAAACCAAGAGAAACGTAACTCAAACTATATTCTGGGTCAATTAACATGGAAATGTGATTATCATGAATTTTACCTTGAACCTCCACGATAGTGGATTGATGATTAGCTTGCCTGCCATCCACAACTGAATTAATTATGTGCATGCTTCTGCCCATTTACCCCACTATCCAAGCTTCTTGTAGGTTAAGGACTGAAGTTATTTCTCTGGAAATTAAGCATGTAAACTTTCTTCTCAAATGGGGTTCTCCACACTTCCAAAACTTCAAGGGTTTTTTGGGGTTGTCCCCAACTTTCTTGACTCCTAGGTTAACTGGTCTACCTCCCCCTTGAGCACTCTGGGAGTTTGAATGAATTTCCTTCTTTTGAAAACCTTTCTCCATATTATGAAAAGGAGATGGTTGGAAGCCTTTCTTTCGTTGATTCATTCTATCCTATTTATTTTCCTTCCATGATTTTGGAATTTTAGACCTTTTTTGTATTGATCATAGCACATATGAGCCTTTCTAAACACTTCATTTAAAGACTTAGGATTGTCAAATTCAATTATGTCCTTGTACGACTGTGGTAGATAGCTTAAGAATCATTGTATATATACTTTGTCTTCTTTGATGTATGGTGCAAATCTCAATAGTTATATAAATTTATTTATTAGATCGTCCATGGTCGTTTGTCCAAGTATTAGTTCGTATAATTCCTTAGTTTTTCTTTCGTAATAACATTCTGAAAAATATTGCTTCTTGAAATATTTTTTTAAATATAACCATTCCATTTGTTTCTCTTTCAATCCCTTAGCTAATTTTAGGTCTTGCCACCAGATACCTGATTTCCCCTTCATGTAGTAAATGGTCATTCCAAGGTTTGAGTCAATTTAAACTCCAACTCATTGGCAGCAACAATGTAGGTAATTTTTTGCAAACATGTCAATAGTACTCATGGCACGGGAAGGTCCTTCTAATCCTTCTGTCATGCCCTTGTCATTTAGTGCCAATATTGCATATAGATTTCATCCCCGCGAAAGCTCTTATGTCATTGTAGGGAAGAAGTAAACCTCAAGGATACTCCTTTTTTTCTTCCTACAATCACACTTCTCTGTCCCTCAATGTTGGTCCAACTCGACTGCTTCCTCTCATTGTTGAGTATCACATCATCTGATTCCCACCAGTCCATATTGATCACATCGTCATAAGATATTAAGATCGTGATGTAAGTAAGACTTCGTAAACTATTTACCAGGTTAAGGCTACAGTCTGTAACCCTTCCTCCATCCTATTGCTTGGCTCCCAAAGCCATTTCTATGTATCCTAACTTGTCATGTTTGATCGCCTTTAACTAAATATTCCTGAGCATTGAGATCTAACAAATACTAATTTTTTTTTAGCGATGGTACTCAATGCCTTAAGTTCAGTGGCTTGACACTCAGCTTGATGATTATTCACTGCAAACATGAATCCTATGGACCTTGCCCATTTTTGCCATGGTAGTGTGTCCTGTTGACTCGGACGCTCTGGCCCTTTCAACCAGACATTATTGCTGGTAAGGTAACTCTCCACATGTCCATCAGCCACCTTCAGTCCAATAATCCTAACCCAAAATAGAAGTTGTTGTCCCACCAACACGAGATCCTCATCTATTCTTCTCATAAGCCTAGATGATGACTGCTAGCGGTGCGACCGCGTATGCGGTGGTCCCCTATAGTGATCCCTATGTTGAGGAACCTATTGTCATGGTTTCATGAGAAAGGGCCCTATAGACATATCTTGATGCCAAGATGTCTTTTTTATATGACATTTGATGATGTTTCACACCATATGTTGTCAATCCAGATGGTGTTGTAGGAGTCCTTCCCGGACTCATGCGGTCAAATATTCCTTATCTAAGAGGCCTATTGTACTACGTCATGCAACGTCCTAGTCAATTACATCCTCACCTTAACATGAATGTTGGAGTTAACATCAGTCATGAACTCGTTGATCTTCATCTTTTTCATGTTCATATGTGTGGCATACTGAAGTAGCTCCATAAATATGGTCTCATAATTTGGCAACATACAACCACGCTATCGTAAGGGATTGAACTCATCAAGCTGGCATTCAATGAATTCCTCTGAAAAATACTTCTCCTAGCATTGTTCCCCTAACAAGGATTCAATGACCATGTTTAGCTGAGAAAGGATAATCTCCCTCGATAGAAGAGCACTCCCCTTTAGCTAAAGACCACCTGTGTGGACCTTGGTGCTGGAGGTTGTAACCACGAAGCACAAATCACATCGTCTTGATCTCCAACCATGCCTCTAAGGCTGAGCCATTCGTGGCACTCATGAACTCAGAAAATTAATATTCTAGAGTTTTTCATGAATGTGAGAAGTAATGGCCAAGGCACACTGAGGACCCTCAGGGGTACAGGCGCTCTGGCCTTATCTCAGTATAGACGACTAGTCAAGGACTCTAAAATTTCCCTCGAAGGACCTTCTCAAGCCATCCACATCAATTAAAACAATCGACTCCCACCCAAGGACTTGTTCCATCCCTTGGGAGTTAGACTCCTGGGGTACAAGTGCTTTTGGAGGTGTCACACCTCCTTCCCTAGCACCATATTGTGAATCTCAGCAACATCCTTTAAATGTGATTAACACATCAACATGTTACAGTTTTAAATAGAGCTAAGTAACAATCAAGGGATTAATTTAGTGGAAGGAATGGCCATCCAAATTTGCAGGGTTCAACCCCCTCTGATACCATATGTAATGACCCCATCGTTACATCAGCCCAATGATGTACAACAAGTCAATTTTTTTTTCTTTTAAAGATGTGTTGGGAAAATTTAAACATCATGAGAAATATTCAACATCGTCGACACATCAAACACATAAATTTAACTAAACAATAAATAAGAATTAATAATCCAAATGAGACATGGCCGACATATCGCCACCATGAATCATGACACCCACATCAATGTATTAAAATATTAATTACAACATCCCAACAACATTTCATTCTACCAATAATAATGATGCAATATTGTACAATCTTAAACCTTCAATGCATCTCATAAGGACCATAAATCCTTCAGTTCTAAATTCACAATTAAAAATGGTGCAAAATTACCCATCATCATTATCAATTGTACATCAACATTTCATATCTACTACCCACGAGAGTAAATAATTCCTGAACATTCTCATGTCAACTTAATCAATGGCTCATGATAACTAGTCACTAAATCAGTCATAAATAAATAATTCAAGATGCAAGATTAATTAGCATTAAAATCAAGGTGCAATATAATAAATAAGAAGAAATCATATGCCCACTTAAATTAAGTCGCGCAAGAAATTTTATTATTAAGTCACAGTAAATCAATGGCATAAGGTAGCTACAAAATCATTCAATACATCATCTTTTAGGAGCATAAGAAATAATCATCTAGAATATCATCCCTTCATCACATTCCAATGGCACAAGAAGTCTAATGTAACATCCCACTCTTGCGCACTGAGAAAAATTATTCTTTGAGGACACTAGCTCGCAAGTGATCCAGATTATTATGCTATTAAAACATTGATTTTGATTATGAGGCATTATGGGTTGATGTCATGTTGTTTTGTTGCATTGACATAGATAGGTGTTATTGAATCATTTTTACTGAGTGTGCAGGATTTCAGACATCGAGGGTGCAGAGGCATCGATGGAACCCCTTCGACTCTGGATCAAGTTAGAGAGTGAACTAATGGGGTTTGATTGTTTTATATGTGATATTAGTGCATCTGATTAGATGATATGATATGGATATATTTCTGAAATGATTCATTGATGATGCAGGCTCAAGATACCTTGCCGACCAAACTCACATGTGGAGTAGAGGGGTCATGATTGATTACTAGAGATGTTGAGGGAGAGGTGTGGACAATATCCCTGCCACAGCCTACTAGCACTCTCGTCATGGCTCGAACTATAGGTTAACAATTACCTAGTTTGAGAGGACCCACGATGCCATGAGGGAAGACTGCGATAGTCGCTCACAATGATTCTAAGGGGCATGCAATAAGGTAGGGGATTTATTCCTTAGAGGCCCTTAGTCTCTAACAAGATCACCTGGCAGAGTATTGACTCCAGGGGTTTTTGATGTCTACCAAGTCAGTCAAGAGCTAAGTGGCACCCTTAGAGCATGTGGTGCATCCTGAAGGGAACATCACACAAGAAAAATGGAAAGAGGTGAGTGGCACCCTTGGAGCACGTGGAGCATCTTGAAGGGAACGTCACACTAGAGAAGCCAAAAGAGGCAAGTGACACCATTGGAGCACCTAGTGCGTCCTGAAGGGCATGTCATGCGGTTATTTAATAAATGAATAAACCTAGATGTCTTTAGGACAATAAAGTACTAAGGAAGATTTGAAACATTTCCCTAAAAAACAAAAAAAAATGTGTCACCCTGCCTAGGAAATTAAGGTCTAGGTCTAATCTTTGCTAGTGGTAAAATTTTACCTTTAAAATAATAATAAATAAATAAACATATATAAAAAAATAAGATAAAATAATAATAAAGATAATATTCATTAACCTTGTGACAAGAAGGGGTTAAGAAATTAAAGTGTTTTATAAAAATATTTTGGGATAAAACTTAAAAAGGGGAATGATTGTTTTACTTTTGTTCTAATTAAAAAGTTAACTCATTAAAAAAAGGGGGAAGAAGGGTAAGTTTTTGCACATTCCTTTTTGAGTTTAATTAAAAAGGGAAAAAAGGGGAAATCTAAAATAATTAGGAATCTAGGAAAAACATAAACCTTAAAAGAAAGGGGAAACACTAGGAAAAAGCAGTTAGTCGAACTTAGTAATGTATCTACCATTTAAGAACACTCTAATTTAAACTGAACTAGAAAATTAATAATGGGGAAAGTCATTAAAACCTGTAAGGTAATTTGGGGACACCTAGGAGAGATTCTAGGAGTGACTCTAGGTGGGTGAGGGAAATAAGTGTAATTAATTAATTAATGAAATTAGTTTTTGGATGAATGAGGGGGATGGGTGACACATGTATGGGGAGGGATTTTTATAAATTAATTTATTAAACATTAAATAAAATGAGATTTGGGAAAGTAAGGGACTTCGAAACTCTATATAATGGAGGGAGGTAAATGATGATAGACCTCTTCAGTTTTGCATAATGTTATGCAGAAATCTATACTTGACTGACTTAGCTTGTGGGAGTTGGGATACCTAGCTCGGTGAGGAGTGGTAGCTCAGCCTTGTGAGGTGAGCTATGAGCTAGCTGATTCTTTGGTTAGTGTGTGTGGCCCCTTTGTGGCTCAGGGGGCTAAGGGGGAAGAAGAGTACCCATAGCATTGGCTAGGAGGTACCGGTAAAGTCTCATTGGTCGAAAAGCAAGAGTTGCATGGAGTGCGCTAGATATCAACTCAGAGCGGGTGATCAGGAAATGGTACGCTTTATTTATTTTTGCATGGTAGATTGTAGTAGGATTTATGCTTTGGATATGCATGTTTAATTGGATAATTAAATTGATTATTGTAGCATTCTAGCTGATGATTGAATTTTTCCATAGCCTATATCTCGATGACTGATTGACTCCCATGGCCATCGATTCCTAGAATGTACTGACCACCTTGTGGTGTAATGATTTATGAAGATTGTGTTTTTTTTTTCCTTTCGTCCCTAGCTCATCAGTCCTGGCCTAAGCAGTTGACCAGGAGCCTGATCTATGATCATCGCTTCGACATTAATAGACCTATTGATATCAATGCCCTAGTTTTTTGTGCATGGATGATGAGTGAAGAACATTCCTATTAGCTTTCTACCTCTGTTGTTGTCCTTGGTTGATTGTTTTGACTTGCGCCATCTAGCAAAGACCTCTGCATATGGATTATCTTTCATCCTTGTTGGTTTTTCTCTACGCCTTGACTGTTAGAATCCTTATGATCATTTCAATGACTTCTCCCATTGGATCCTTGCATTTCTCTTACTTTTCTCTGTGTTGTATTGGTGTTCTTTCAATGGAAAAATGATTTGATTTCCTGTCTACATTTTTGTATTTGTATCCTGGAAATGGAAAAACGTTTTTATTTGTTATTCTTGTCTGCGTTGTATTGGTATTCTGGCAATGGAAAAACAAATTGATTTCATGTCTTCATTTTTGTATTGGTATCCTGGAATGGAAAAATGTTTTTATTTAATATTCCTGTCTTCGTTGTATTGGTGTTCTAGCAATGGAAAAGCGATTTGATTTCCTATCTGCATTTTTTTATTGGTATTTTGGAAATGGAAAAACGAATTGATTTCAAGTCTGCATTTTTGTATTGGTATCCTGGAATGGAAAAATGTTTTTATTTGTTATTCATGTCTACGTTGTATTGGTATTCTGGCAATGGAAAAACAAATTGATTTCATGTCTGCATTTTTGTATTGGTATCCTGGAATGGAAAAACGTTTTTATTTTTTATTCCTATCTGTGTTGTATTGCTATTCTGGCAATGGAAAATTGATTTGATTCACTGTCTTCATTTTTATATTTGGTATCCTAGAAATGGAAAAATGTTTTTTGTGTATTCATGTTTGCATTGTATTGGTATCCTGGCAATGAAAAAATGAAATCATTTCCCTTTCTGTGTTTTTATAATTGGTATCCTGGTAAGGGAAGGGCATTTTGGTCATTCTTCTATGCGTTTTCATTTGGCATCCAGGCAATGAAAAAGGGAAACCATGATTTTTCCATTTAAAATGTGTCTAAGATTTCCGTTGAAGTGCCCACATTTTTTATTTTAAAATTTGACAGAGATTGTCATTGAAATGCCCGCATTTTTTCTTTTAAAAGCTGACAGAGATTGTTGTTGAAATGCCCACATTTTTTCTTTAAAATTTGACAGAGATTGCCATTGAAATTCCCACATTTTTTCTTTTAAAAATTGACAGAGATTGTTGTTGAAATGCCCATGTTTTTTCTTTAAAAGTTGACAGAGATTGTTGTTGAAATACCCATGGTTTTGCCTTTAAATTGATTGACTGAGTTCTTTCTTGAAGGGACATGAATTGCTAGTTAGAATGATGATTGCATTTTCTAGAATGGACATGAAATTGCCTTAAATGTTGACTGAGTTGTTGTTGAATGACCACAAGTTGATCCTTTTGCAGTTTTGTATTGTCCTTTTATTCTCCTTCACTTAGAGTGTATGCCTAGCATTCTCACTACCAAACTTTAATTACCACAATGATGTTACCAGCCATATTAATTACCATGTTAATTGCAATGATAAATGTTATATTAAATGCCATATTAATTGCCAGAACAATTTCTACAACAATATTAATGGTCAAAAGTTTCCTTCTTACTGTTAATTGCCATGTTAAATTGCAATGTAAATGATATATTATTTTCCATATTAATTGCCATGTTATTTTCTACACTGAGTTAATGATCAACAAATTCTTTCTTATTGATTAATTGCCGCAATGAGTTAAATGGTAGACATTATGTAATCGCCTTGTTATTGAGCTATTAATTGTTATGAAACAGTCATATAAATTTCCTTGTTATTGTTTTATTAATTTTTATGTTAAAAAACATGTTAATCACCTTGTTATTTCTTTATTACTTGTTATGATAACAGTTATGTAAATCATCTTCCTCTTGCCCTATTAATTGTCATGTTAACAGTCATGTAATTGTCATGTTACTATTATATTAATTGTTATGTTAATCAACATGCTAATCGCCTTGTTATTTATATATTACTTGTTATGATAACAGCCATGTGAATTGCCTTGTTATTGCTAATTTAATCGTTAGGTAACTGCTATGTTAATTGCCTTGTTATATTGCTACAACGATGTTAGTAGTTAGCAATTCCTTCTCAATGATAATAGACAACTAGTATTGTTGGTTTGGTCAATATAGCTAGACTACATGTTGAGATTAAATTGTTCATAAGTGTTATAATGGTAGCATCCTACATTAAGACTGTTAATATTGTTATTCAAGATAATGGCTAGTTATATGGTATTTATAATTATAGTTTTAGTATTGATTACTTAGACTTGCAAGATTGATTATATTAATGTTAAATTAGTTGGTGCATTATTGACTAATTGTAACTTTGTCATGCCCCATTTAGATTGGAATGCATGTTAAAATAGATTGTAATCATTAACTGGTTCAGACTGGGTGATTGTTTGGGCCGAGGAAGATGTCATGTATTGGCTTGCGTCATCTCTTTTCTTCATCCTCTGGTGTTTCGTCGACCTGTTGTTGGCGTATGGGTGTGGATTTCCTTTCAGTATTGGGATTCTAGCGCATCGGATTTATCTAGAGTCCTTGATCCAGATAAGATGAGTGGTGTCAAGGTTTTTGACGCATCTATCATTTCAGGATGGCATGATTCCTGATGAGGGGATCATGGCACGCTCCATGGGATAGCGGTGAACAAAATCCTAGTCGGATTCGATGCGTGTTGGGGAGTGTTGTCGAGCATGGTAAGTTGCTTGGGCTCATGGGTGGAATGCCTTTCTGCATTTGGTTTGCGTGCCTTGAGGTTCTATTTTTTTTCATCAACGTCGTTGTGTCGGGAAGGGGAGGTTGTCCCTTAGCGTGTAGGAGTGTCTTGTTGTGTTAGGCGGGTAGTCGTTCCTCCTTTTTATTTTGTGCATGTTTAACCAGTTGCCCTTGTGCCAGTGAGTGGATTCGTAGTTGTCTATTTCGTAGGTTGCATGCTTCTGTTCGTCTTCTGTGGTGCATTTAAACCATTGTCATTGTTTCCTTCTTGCCTCTTAATTCTTAAAAAACAAAAAACAAAAAAATTCTTCACTCATGGCCATAACAAAGGGGATGTTACATCTAAGGTCCACCAATTCATTTAATACATTATAATTTAGCACACACCAAATCTATCATCTAGAGAAAGCATCCCTTCATTAATTTCCATTTGCGCAAAATGTTCAATATCAATCAGTCATTCATTACATCAATTCCAACATCAACTAGATAGACAATCAATCTAAATTATCACAAATCAGGGAGAAAGAGAAATATAAATTATTAAATCAATAAATACCTTAATGATCATTTATTCAGGTGCTATAAGATTCTATTACAAGCATGCATCAATTAATGGATGCGATTAGACATTAATGAAGCGTTCCATAAGAGCCACATTTAAGACTAGTTATAGAAACATTAATTCCAAGGTGCACAAGCAACCATTCACTTGATTAATCATATATCAACTTTGTTATATTCCTCAATTTCGTCATCAAAAAACAAAAACTCTTCTATGGCACAATAAGCTCTAAACTTCGTAAAGTAGATTTATAAAAAGGAGATGACATCTGTATTGAATTTCTATGATACCCATGTATTCAAACTTATTTCTAACATTACAGAGCCATAGACTAGTGTTTGCCTCTTTGTGAAGGCATACTAGCATTTGTGAAGGATTAAGAGGTAAATAACTTGTAATACAAGGGAACGAGGCATGGTCTAGTGCTTAAGAACTCATTCTCACCTTTAATACATGTTCCCTTTAAACGCACACAAGCCTAACTCTAAGGCCCAAAATGACTGTGTACACAAGGTAAAGGTGGTCGAACCTAAAAGTTTAACTATTCTCGAATTATTTGAAGTGTTTCATAGTTTGTTTTTTGGACTATGAAGGCATCCTCGACCATTATTTTGTTGGCTGAGGATCCTTTCCCGCATCTAAAGCTAACCAACTTTCTAACTAGAAACACACCCAAATCAAACAGTTAGATTGTAACTTACGAGGTTTTAACAAAACTAACCATTGGTGCTAATTGGACTAACAACGACTAGGGTTGATCAATCTGATACATAGGTTCTTGAAAATACCTAGACCGACCCTCATAAATAAGACTGGAGGTGCTAGATAGTTGGGAGTAAATTCTTTGATCATCCATTAAAGGAGGTGGGTGAGGAATGAGGCCAACCCTGAAACCTCAACAAACCCAAGTATGCCAAAATTATCAGGTCACATGGCGTACTTTTCCTATTGTACCCACTACATTCAACATGCATCATTTCATGTTTAGGGTAGTGGCCAATATTCATTGTCTAATTTGTGAGTCTAGTTTGGAAGGGTTCTACATTTTCTCTGCATTGTTCGTGACTTTTACCTGCAAGGGATTCAATAGTATGGAGAGCTTCCCGACTATTTCTACTATTGGTAAGTGAGAGTCTTACTTGCATATTCAATACTCAGTCATTCAACAAGATCATTTACTCGGCTTGATTTACTGTTCTCGTGATTTTCCCCAAGCATTTCATGTAAATGATGACTTGCCTGTGGCTCATATGATTTCCCCATACCTATTTTTTGGTACTGAAATCTCACTGGTAGATATTTGATTATTGTTCTTGTTGTCTACAAAGACAAGGGTTTTTCCTCTCTTTTCTCGGTTCCCAACTTATCAACAATTTCTTAAGTCTGCAATTTTCCCATTGAGAGTCTCCCTGAAAAGTTAGTAATCAAACTATCCATTAGGTAATACTCAGACCCTAACTCTATCTAAAGAAAACTTGGGTTATTCTCTTTGTGCCCACTTACTCATAATCTCAATGAGGGTGAAGACGTATAAAACCGGAGTATTCATCGTGGTGTTGTTCCTGCATGTTTCTCTAAATTATTTGTACGGTATTGGATAGATTAAAGGTTTAGTATAATTTTCTTTTCTTTGTCCTTTATCTAATTGACTTAAACCTCATATTTATGCCTATCATGCGGCTTGCATAATTCTCCAGAAATCATTATTTTTTTTTTTCTATTTTATTAGTTGGATTGATCTCAAATGCTTGTTAATAATGATGGGAGGCCCCTTTTGTTTTGTGAGGGTATTCATAAGAGAGATTCGGGCTCCTCCTCCCCCTTTGGTTTTGGATGGTACGCGGTGGTTGCAGCAGGGAAGGTGTTGGATTTCCCCATCCAAAGTTAAGTTTTATTCCTGTTATACTTTTCTATTTCATTAAATCCTTTCCTATATGTAGAACGATTTGTAATGGTTTTGCCCCAATGTTTGCAGGGTTTCATCTACACAGATACTTGGAGGACAACTACTGTTGTCTATGTGAAAGGTAATCAAGTTCCATTATGCCCTCCTCTAGAATCTTCGACAAGTTCATTCACAAGGGTTTATTCTTTGTGATAGAGGTTATTTAATGTTGTGATACTTCGGTTGTTAAATTCCACAACCCAAACGAGGGTTGACTTCAAAACTAAAGGATTGGCCGAAAAGGCTCAATCATATTTTATTATGTTCTAACTTGACATTTGAAGAAGTAAATACGATTATATTCTCTTGATATCGGAGTAATATGAATTTAGTTCTTTCACTCCTGTAGCTTCACTTTAAATCTTTAACTTTGTAGATCCTTGGCAGTATAGTATATGTTGGGTGTATATCCCTTTTATCTTACAATTGTAATATTTCAGATTGAACTTAAAATTAATTACTCAGACAACTTATTTCACTCTGAGATGTACCCAAGTTCTTCTCTTGCCCTATCTTACTTCTATGCAAATGGAATGTCTGAAACTATAAGATTTCCTGTAACGAATGGTATTGACTGGTCCATGTCTTATGTAATTATACAGAGTTGGATTAAAAGTTTATGAATTTTGTCATTTATGCCTGGTCTTTTTTCTTTATAAAAAAATAATCATATGCAAAGGGCCATTCCCTGAGGATGTGATATCCTACTTATGCAACCTAAGGTAGTATTTATGTCAAACGAGAGGGCATATGTATAATCAAACTAATTCTATGAGTTTCATAATAACTTTTCACAACTCCCTGCTTGTTTATACTTGTCCTCTTACTTTCGTTCTAAGAAAACGAATGTGTAATAGAGTTAAAATTTTGTCTTCACTAATAGGTTCCAACAACTTTAATCTATAAGTCTGTACATATACTATCCATCAAGCCAAAGTTTAGTACTATGACGAGACCTAGTAGGAGTCTCCAATCTCTCTGTTAGGGGTATTTTCTTTACTCAAAAAATAGTTGATTACTGATAGACAAACGAGTTTGTTGGTGTAATAAGCAAATCACTCTCTTTGTAAGAAATTTTTTTGTTAGAGTTACTAGATTCTCTTTTAATCAATGTTGATTGTACAAGATGCCAATAATAAATAGGTTTGTACATCTATGTGTGTGTGTATGTATATGTGTGTGTGTGTATATATATATATATATATATATATATACTTGCTCAATTCTAGTTATACATAGACAAATCTGACTGTAATTTAATTACAGACAAGAGATACAGAATTGAAGTTAATCTACTCCTTTCCACATTCAGTTGTATGCATACTTATAGGTGCTTTTGTCTAGCATTCTAGTTATAGGAGGGATAACTCTAGAATTTAGTAGTCTATCACAACTTTGCAACAATAGACAGATTACATCCACTAAAAAAATACTTCACCTTCCGCAACAGGTACATTTCAGTAGTCATATGTAATCATTCAAGCAGACATATTATAGTAATAGATATGACCCTTCACACAGATTCCTTACAACAAATAGACATAATCATTCAAATAGATGCATTACAACAATTAGATATAGTCATTCAAACAGAGAAGGGTAGAGAAATATATCTAAGCTAGCTCGTGGGAGATGAAGGGAACAACCACATTCCTCCCAACTGTATAATAGGGCAGACAAATCACTTGCCCAATTCACGCCCTAGCCTGACCATGAATCCATGAGGGCTAACTCGGAACTCCTTCCCAGAATTGTCATTCAACTTAAACACTCTTCTCATTGCCTCACACTCAATAAGTAGTGTTCATAACAGTAAGCAATAGATCCTTTTTCCCCCATCATACTAGGCAGCATCTTGCCTCCTCACACATGTTATTTATTCAACAATGATTTTTCCTAGGTCTTTTTTCCCTCCCTTGGGAATTTTCATAGCTTTCTAAATCCCTGATTTTCTGAGGCTGTCAGTGGCCAAATCTCTGATTTTCCACTTGTAACAATCAGCCCAGAGGTGGTTCCAACATGTTCCCCACTCATGGATTCATGGTCAGTTGATTTTAACATGGTTGTTCCAATTGTCCTCCTGCAATAAATATTAAATATTATGTTTTCATAAAAGTGTCATAGTCCAATAGTTAGTTGGGTTGAATCAGATCTCTGCCCAACAATCATAATAATTAATTTCAATTTATCAAATTCGGAATTCAGAATTGCCATAGATGGCAAAATTTTCCAAATTCAAATTTACTAAAAATGGAAAAATTTTCCAGCCAATTTAAAATTTCAAAAATACTTTATTTTTTTGGTGATGTCACATCCTTTCCCCCTTCAATAAAATGCTTTCCTCGGTGTTTGTTTCTTTCTTGGAATAGGATTGGATGAGATTTCCGCAAAACTCCCTCCAACTCCCAACTGGCCTCCTCAGGACTAAAGTGCTTCCATTGCACCTTTACCTGAGCGATGTCTCTGTTCCGAAGTGCTATTTCTCTCCGGTCCAGAATATGTAGGGGTTCCACCTAGAAATCGCCTTCACAATCCACCTACACCAAGTTCCAATCAATCATATGAGTAGGGTCATGAACATACATTTTCAACAAAGAAACATGAAATACATTATGAATTCTTATATTAGCTAGAAGTTCAAGTTGCTATGCTATGGGTCCAATTCGAGCTAGTATCTTGAAGGGCCCACAAAACCTGGGTGCCATCTTGGCACAATTTCCTAAATTCAATGAATTTGTTTGGGATTTGACATTCAAATAAACATGGTCTCCTAATTGAAATTACAAGTGTCTTATTTTCTGATCTGCATAGCTCTTCTATCTGTCATGTGCCTCTTTTAAGTTTTGTTGTACCTTCCTTACCATATCCTCCATTTCTTTGAGCATCTTTGGTCCAACCATGAGTCTATCAACAGGGTTATCCCAACTAGTTGGAGTCGTAAACTTTATGTTGTACAGTAGCTCGAAAGGGATTAACTTAGTCGAAGTTTGGTACCCATTGTTATATGCAAGTTCTACCAAGTGTAGATAGTCTTCCCACTTGTTTGGTTTTGTTCTTATGTACATACGGAGCATATCCTCAAAGATTTGGTTTGTCCTTTCGGTCTATCCATCCATTTGTGGGTGATAACTCATACTGAAATTCAAATTAGTCTTTAGTCCTACAAACAATTCCTTCCAAAAAGAAAATGTGAATTTTACTATCTGAAATCACCATTTTAGGAATACCACACAGTCTAAAAATTTATTTCATAAATATTTTAGCAATGTTTATAGCTTTAAAAGTAGACTTTATAGGATTAAAGTGTGTAGATTTACTGAGTTTATCGATTGCAACCATAATAGAATCATTTTTTTTCTGAGTTTTAGGCAAACTTGTTATAAAGTCTAGCGATATGGTCTCCCATTTCCATTATGGCACTGGTAATGGCTATAATAGGTCAATTGGATGTCGGTGTTCATCCTTAACCTGCTGAAAATCTTGGCACCTAGCCAAGTATTCTTCTATTTCTCTATTTATATTAGGCCAATAAAATAGTTTTCTAAGTGTTGTTATCATTTTCTGATATACTGGATGGCCAAAATACGGTTTCTTATGCACTTTGTCCAGAACTATTAACTTTAAATCTGTTGAATTTGGTATGTAAAGTCTATTTTTAAATCGTAATAGTCCCTTCTTGTCGATACTTAGATCTGGTTTATCTGAGTTTGCGGTATTGTTTTGTAATTCTGCCATTATCTTAGCGTAATTTTCATTTTTAATACCTTCTTTCCTTATTCTCTGTTCCAGATCACTTTCTGCTCTACTGACATTTATTTCAAATAATCCATGGAATCTTCTTCTTAGGGCATATGCTACCTTATTTTCCTTACCCTTGATATATCTTACCTCAAATTTGAATTTGCTCAAGAAGGCTAGCCATCTTACTTGCCTTGCATTAAGATCTAGCTGACTAAACAAATATTGCACTCTGCTATTATCTGTCAGTAATAGAAATTTTCTGCCCATTATGTAGTGTCGCCACATTTTTAAGGTGTGTATTACTGTTGCCAATTCTAAGTCATGAGTGAAATAGTTTCTCTCATGTTCTTTAAATTTTCGGGACTCATAACAAATCACATGTCCCTCTTGAGTTAGGACTCCACCTAGTCCTTCTTTACTCACATCAACACAAATGGTAAAGTCTTTATCTGGGTCTACTACCTTCAATATGGGTGTAGTTTTCAATAATTCCTTTAGCTTATTAAAACTATCTTAGCACTTATGTGACCAATTAAACTTGGTCCCTTTCTTTCGTAATGACGTGATAAGGTAGGCTATTTTGGAAAACCCCTCTATAAATATGAAATAATATCCGATGATTCCCATGAATGACCCAATATACAGTACATCCTTAGGTACCGACCATTCCATGATGGATTTTACTTTTTCAGGGTCTACGACAATGCCTTCTGTTGAAATTACATGTCCTAGATATTGTATTTTCTTTTGATAAAAGTCACACTTATCAAATTCGGCATACATATTGTGTTTCCTCAATGTTTGCATAACTATTCTTAAGTGTCCTGCATGTTCTTCCTCTTTTTTAGAATAGACCAGAATATCATCGATAAATACTAGTAGGAATTTGTCTAAGTACTAACTGAAAATACTATTCATCAGGCACATAAATGTGGTTGGTGCGTTAGTGAGTCCGAAAGGTATGACTAGGAATTCATAGTGTCCATATCTAGTTTGAAAGGTTGTTTTTCTTATATCTTCATCCTTTATCCTAACTTGATGATAATCAAATCGTAAATCCAATTTCAAAAAGACCTTGGCCCCACCTACTTGATCAAACAGATCATTTATCCTAGGTAAGGGGCACTTGTTCTAAATAGTCATTTTATTCAATTGTCTATAATCGATACAAAGTCTTAGAGTACCATATTTATTTTTCACAAAGAGGATCGATGCCCCCCATGGTGAAACACTCGCTCTGATATACTCTTTGTCCAACAATTCTTGTAATTGTATTTTTAATTCTGTCATTTCTGGTAAACTCATTCGGTAAGGTTCTTTTGACATAGGGGTTGAACTAGGTAGCAGGTCTATGGAGAAGTTTGTTTCCCTTCTAGGAGGTAATTTTGGTATCTCATCCACAAACATGTGTCTTAATTCACGTAGGACAACAAAGTCTTCTAACTTTGGTTTTTCTTCTTTTTCTAACAAATTCGTTACTTGGATGGCATAAAATTGACATCCCTTTCTCGTACATTTCTTGAATTGCATCGTTGAAACTTGTCTAACTGATACAGGTTTTGGTATACCTTGGGATTTTCTAGTAGTGCCATAATCATCTTTATAGTTAAGTGTCTTTGAATAACAAACTAGTACTTCTTTGTTCTTTTCCAACCAATCCATTCCAATAATCATATCATAAGATCCTAGTGGTAGGATATTCAAATTTGTTCTTATGTTTTGACCATCTAAGTTGAAATCAAAATCAGAAATAAAGTTGAGTACTTTCCTTTTAGTTCCTGTTACTCATTGTAGTAGCCATGATTTTACATGCTTCAGTTTCTTAAGTTTATTTGAATCTATTACATCAGGAGTAATATAACTTAGCATATCTCTAGGATCAATTAAAACAAAAATTCGAGTGTCATTGATTTTATGTTCGATTTCTACCACAAAGGACTGGTGGTCATCTTGTCGACCATCTATGGTTGCATTTATCCGATGCAGACTTCTTCCCACATCACCCACCGTCAAGGATTCCTCCAAATTATGAACAACATTTTTGTTTGTTGAAATTAAACATGGACGGTTTCTCAGATAAGGTTCTCCACATTCTAAGCACTTTAATGGTTCACGGGGGTTGTCCCCAGACTTCTTCATTCCCAGATTTACCGGTTTACCGATGCCTTGTGTATTCAGATGGTTGGAGTGAAAATATTTTCTCATAAATCTTTTTTCTATATTCCGATAAGGAGCTAGATGATATTCCTTCTTCCGTTGGTTCATTTGATCTTGTTTCTTATCCTTCTAGGATTTGGGAAACTTTTTCCGCTATTTATATTGATCATAGCACATTCATGTTTTGTTGAATGCTTCACTCAAGGATTTGGGGTTTTCAAAATCAATTATGTCCCTGTAGGAATGTGGTAAACAACTTAATAATCGTTGTATTTTTACCTTATCCTTCCAGATGTAAGGTACAAACCTTAGGAATTCCTGGAATTTATTTATAAGGTCCTCCATTGTCATCTGTCCAAGTCTTAACTCATAAAATTATTTTGTTTTCCTTTCATAGTAGCTTTCAGATAAGTAATGTTTCTTGAAATGTTTCATAAAGTCAGACCATTCCATCTGTTTCTCCTTTAGGCCCTTGCCCAATTTCAGTTCTTGCCAACAAATGTTGGCCTTCCCTTTCAGATTGTATATGTCCATTTTGACCTTCATATTGTTGGAATAGTTGTATATTTGGAAGTATTTTTTTATGTCCAATAACCATGCCTCAACTTCTTCTCCTGTTTTGGATTCTCCATCAAAGGTAGATGGTTTAATTTTCTTGAATTCCCCTTCAAGGTGGTCTACTTGTTTTCTCATTCTGTCTATTTTTATTTTGTCCTCAACTGAGGGTGTACCTTCAGATGAACTGTCTCCTTTTTCCATCTCAGTTCCAAAGTTCTTGGAATCCCTCTTGCTAACTTCTTTGTCGTTATTATCATCCTTTGGGATTTTCTTTGTGACTATGTTGCGCAGCAGGATTTCATTTATTTCCTGTTGTTCATGTTGTTCTTTCTTCAGTCTTCGTTATCATCTTTGAAAACTTGCAGTCCAACAATGAGATTCATCATTGTTTCCAGAACTTCGACAGGTGAGCTTCCATCACTATTTTGTCTCTGATTTTTAGGATTCCATTGTTCTGGATTCCCATCAAGTCGGATTTATGCGTCATCCTGAGCTGCCATGAGTAATACAAAACATAAAAGGTTTTTTGTTTGTAACAATAACAGTTTGTTAGTTTTTCCATAATAGAAATATGTGCTAAGTAAATTAGGTGGCCCTATTTAAGGTCCAGCTGTTGTAACCTAGCTCTGATACCATATGTAATATTCCTCAATTTCATCATAAAAAAAAATTCTTCTATGGCGCAATAAGCTCTAAACTTCGTAAAGTAGATTTATAAAAAGGAGACGACATCCTTATTGAATTTATGTGATACCCATGTTTTCAAAATTATTTCTAGCATTACAGAGCCATAGACTAGCATTTGTCTCTTTGTGAAGTCATACTAGCATTTGTGAAGGATTAAGGTGTAAATAACTTGTGACAAAGGGGAACCAGGCATGGTCTAGTGCTTAAGAACTCATTCTCTTCTTTAGTACATGTTCCCTCTAAATGTTCACAAGCCTAACTCTAAAGCCCAGAATGACTGTGTACACAAGGTAAAGGCGGTCGAACCTAAAAGTTTAACTATTCTCGAATTATTTGAAGTGTTTTGTGGTTTGTTTTCTAGACTATGAAGGCGTCCTAAACCACTCTTTGGTTGGCTGAGGATCATTTCCCATGTCTAAATCTAACCAAATTTCTAACTAGAAATGCACCCCAATTGGACAGTTAGATTGTAACTTACCAGGTTTTAACTAAACTAACCATTGGTGCTAATTGGACTAACAGTGAATAGGTTTGATCAATCTGATACATAGGTTCTTGAAAAGACCCGGATCGACCCTCATAAATAAGGTTGGAGGTGCTAGACATTCGGGAGTAAATTCTCTGATCAACCATTAAAGGAGGTGGGTTAGGACCAACCCTGTACCCTCAACCAACCCAAGTACTCCAAAATGCTTAGGTCACATGGCGTACTTTTCCTATTGTACCCACTGCATTTAACATGCATCGTTTCATGTTTAGGGTAGTGGCCAATATTCATTGTCTCATTAGTGTGTCTGGTTTGGAAGGGTTCTATGTTTTCTTTGCATTGTTAGTGACTTTTACCTGCAAGGGGTTCAGTAGTATGGAGCACTTCTCGTCTATTTCTACTATCAGTAAGTGACAGTCTTACTTGCATATTCAATACTTAGTTGTTCAACAATATCATTTACTCTGCTTTATTTATTGTTCTCGCAATTTTTCCCAAGCGTTTGATGTGAATGATGACTTTCCCATGGCTCGTATGATCTCCCCATACCTATTTTTCAGTATTGAAATCTCACTGGTAGATAGTTGATTACTGTTCTCGTCATCTACAAAGATAGGGGTTTCTCTTGACTTTTCTCGGTTCCCAACTTATCAACAAGTGCTTAACTCTACAATTTCCCCATTGAGAGTCTCCCTGAAAAATTAGTAATTAAACTATCCATTAGGTAATACTCAGACCCTAACTATATCTAAAGAAAACTCGGGTTATTCTCTTCATGCCCACTTACTCATAATCTAAATGAGGGCGAAGATGTATAAAACTAGAGTCTTTTTCGTGGTGTTGTTCCTGCATGTTTCTCTAAATTATTTGTATGGTATTGGATAGATTAAAGGTTCAGTGTAATTTTATTTTCTTTGTCCTTTATCTAATTGACTTAAACCTCATATTTACACCTATCATGCAGCTTGTATAAATCTCCATAAATCATTATTTTTTTTTATCTATATTATTAGTTCGATTGATCTCAGATGATTGTTACTAATGATGGGGACCCCATTTTGTTTTGTGAGGGTACCCATCAGGGAGATTTGGGCTCCTCCTCCGCCTTTGGGTCTAGACGATATGCGATGGTTGCAGCAAGGAAGGTGTCATATTTCCCCATCCGGAGTTAAGTGTTATTCCAATTATACTTTTCTATTTCATTAAATCCTTTCCTATATGTAGAACAAGTTGTAATGGTTTTGCACCAATGTTTGCAGGGTTTTGGATACGCAGATACTTGGAGGACAACCATTGTTGTCTACGTGAAAGGTACTCGGGTTCCATTAGGCCCTCCTCTAGAAGCTTCGACAATTTAAATCACAAGGGTTTATTCTCTGTGATAGAGGTTATTTAGTGTTGTGATACTTTGGTTGTTAAATTCCATAGCCCAAGCGAGGGTTGATTTAAAAACTATAGGATTGGCCGAAAAGGCTCAATCAGATTTTATTATGTTTTAACTTGACATTTAAAGAAGTAAATACGATTATATTCTCTTGCTATTGGAGTAAAATGAAGTTAGTTCTTTCACTACTGTAGCTTCACTTTAAATCTTTAACTTCGCAAATCCTTGGCAATATAGGATATGTTGGGTGTATAGCCTTTTTATCTTACAATTGTAATATTTTAGACTGAACTCAAAATTAATTAGATGGACTTCTTATTTCACTCTGAGATGTACCCAAGTTTTTCTCTTTCCCTATCTTACTTTTGCGCAAATGGAATGTCTGAAACTATAATATTTTCCTGCCATGAATGGTATTGACTGGTCCATGTCTTAGGTAATTATAAAGAGTTGGATTAAAATTTTATGAATTATGTCATTTACGCTTGGTTTAGTTTCTTTATAAAAAAATAATCATATGCAAAGGGCCATTTGTTGAGGATGCAATATCCTGCTTCTGCAACCTAAGGTAGTATTTATATAAAATGAGAGGGCATATGTATACTCAAATTACTTCTATGAGTTTCACAAAAACTTTTCATAACTCCCTTCTTGTTTATACTTGTCCTCTTACTTTCGTTCTAAGAAAACATATGTGTAACATAGTTAAAATTTTGGCTTCACTAACATGTTCGAACAACTTTAATCTATAAGTTTGTACATATACTACCCATCAAGACAAAGTTTGGTAATATGACGAGACCTAGGAGGAGTCTCCAGACTCTCTTTTATGGGTATTTTCTTTACTCATAAAATAGTTCATTAACGATAGACAAATGAGTTTGCTCGTATAATAAAACAATAGGTCTATATGTAAGAAAATTTTCTGTTAGAGTTACTAGATTCTCTTTTAATCAATGTTGATTGTACAAGATGCCAATAGTAAATAGGTCTGTACATCTATGTATATATATATATATATATATATATAATTTCATTTCATCATATAAGTTCATAAATATATACCGATGTCCATAGGATCTATATTTGATTTTCTGGAAATTTTAATTACAAAATTGCATATAGTCTAGTTTACATATATATATATATATATCTATATACTTGCTCAATTCTAGTTATACATAGACAAATTTGTCTGCAATTTAATTACAGACAGGAGATACATAATTGAAGTTAATCTACTTCTTTCCACATTCAGTTCTATGTATACTTATAGGTGCTTATGTCTAGCATTCTAATTATAGGAGGGACAACTCTAGAATTTGGTAGTCTATCACAACTTCACACCAACAGACAGATTACATCCATGAAAATATACTTCACCTTTCACAACAGATACATTTCAGAAGTTATATGTAATCATTCAAGTAGACATATTACAGTAATAGATATGACCCTTCACACAGATGCCTTACAACAAATAGACATAAGCATTAAAATAGATGCATTACAACAATTAGATATAGTCATTCAAATAAAAAAGGGTAAGAAACATATATGAACTGGCTCATGGGAGACAAATGGAACAACCATGTTCCTCCCAACCATAGAATAGGGTAGCCAAATCACTTGCCCAATTCACGCCCTAGCCTGACCATGAATCCATGAAGGCTAACTCAGAACTCCTTCCCAGAATTGTCTTTCAACGTGAGCACTCTGCTCCTTGCCTCACACTTAGCAAGTAGTATTCAAAACAAAAAGCAATAGATCCTATTTTTCCACAGCATACTAGGCAGCGTCCTGCCTCCTCACATATGCTATTTATTCAACAATGTTTTTGCCTAGGTCTTTTTTCCCTCGCTTGGGAATTTTCGTAGCTTTCTAAATCCCTGATTTTCAGTGACTTCCAATGGCCAAATCTCTAATTTTCCACTTGTAACAATCATCCCATAGGTGTTTCCAACATGTTCCCCACTCATGGAGTCATGGTCAGCTAATTTTAACATGCCTGCTCCATTTTTCCTCCTGCAATAAATATAAAATATTGTGTTTTCATACAAGTGTCATAGTCAAATAGTTAGTTGGGTCGAATCAGATCTCTTCCCAATAGTCATAATAATTAATTTCAATTTATCAAATTCGAAATTCGGAATTGCCATAAATGGCAAAAATTTTCCAAATTCGAATTTACTTAAAATGGAATAATTTTCCAGCAAATTTTAGTTTTCAAAAATACTTTATTTTTTGGGGGATGTCACAAACTTGTTCAACGAAGCAAGAGTAACTAAATTCCAACAATCACAATCCATATAAGTAATGCCGCAAGATAAAAAATTCTAAAACATTTAACATTCACATGATCAAGGCACCATGAAATCTACTTATTTCATTTTCATGGCACAAGCAATCATCTAATTTATTCCAAGGAACATGATTAATCAAGTATGGAATTTAACAATAAATCCTCATTAATTTCAAGATGTGTGCGTGATCTAATCACCAAATTGAACACTAATCGACAACATTCATTGTGCACATTAACACTAATTGCTTAATTCAACATACATCATCAATATTATAGTGCACAAACAATCTATTTATTTAATCACATGATAGTTTGTGGCACAAGGTAATCTAATCACTTATTCATTATTCACTAACATTTTTGGTGGTGCGAGAAGTAACTACCCACAAGACCATCCATACATCGCTTTTATACCACGACACAATAGGTATCAATGTAAATTTGTATTGTGCAAAGGTAAACTACACACATGACCATCTGAAACTATAATTAGGAAGGCCCCTAGTGAATTAATCTTCTCTCACTTTATGAAAATAATGGAAATGAAGGAGTTAGCATTGGTCAATAGAGAATCCATTTAACCCTAAAAGTAATTGGATATTATAAATGGAAAAAGGATGGAGTTTTTATATAGGTCTAATTAATTATGAATACATATAAATTATTAATTAATTAGTTACAAGATAGGGGTGAAGATCCTTTGAAGATCTTTTAAATTACAAGTACAAGCAATCCAATGATTTAATCTCTATGATGTACGTTAAGGTTGATTTGAGATTCTTAACTTATTTTCCATTACACAAATAACACCAATTAATACCCATCTAAAACAGAAAAATAACTACTTCAACTTGTTCTTGTAAGGAAAAATTAAACTTAAAGGTGAACTTAAGTCTGTTGGGAGGAGCAACAAACCATCGACCAAGCAACAAGGGTAGCTACCAGCAAGAGAAAGCTCCACCTCCATTTTCATATAGAAGTATGGGGTTTTTATAAAAAATGTTTTTTAAACAACAACACAACATAGGTAAATCTCTAGAAAATTTGCTAAAGGGGAGATGGAAACACAATCCACACCATCCTTAAAATGCAAGGGGGGGGGGTGTAAATATCTGGCACCACCTCCATTTGGGGATAAGTAACACATGTGGAATATCATTCCAAAACGCAGAGTGACACTGTGTACTGCACAAGGTGGTTCCTAGTCATCCTTGTAAATCTAGAAATATTTATTTATATCTAGTAGCCATGCTTCAACCTCTTCACCCATCCTTGATTCTCCATCAAAGGTGGAAAATTTTGTTTTATTGAATTCACCTTCCAGGTGATCTACTTGTTTTCTTTTTCTTCCAATAGTTGTTTTGTTTCCTGTCATGTGTGTGTCTTAGGAAGAACTATCCTCATTTTTTGTTTCATGACCAAAGTTTTTAGAGGACCTTTTTCTCACTTCTTTCTCTTTGTCATTGTTAGTTGGGATCCTCTTGGTTACTATACTACATAGAAGCATTTCATTTATTTCTAACTGGAATTTTTGTGCTTTTCTCAGCTTCTCGTTATCCTCTTTAAATACTTGTAATTCCACGATGTGGTTCTTCATTGTTTCAAAAACCTGGGTGGATGAACTTCCTTCATTGTTATAATCTAGTTCTTTAGGAATTCCTTGATTTGGATTCTCCTCGGGTCTAATTTCTTCTCCATTCTGTGATGACATTATCACAATAGACAAAATAGTTTTCTATTTGTAATAGTAAACATATTTGTTAGTTTTTTCTTCAACATAAATAAAGTAATTAAAAATGTTGGCCTTGCCCTGAGATCCAAGTGTTGTAACCTACAACTCTGATACCATATGTAATGTACCCCAAAATTCACAGAATTGTTTGTTTTGTTAGGAAACATTAAATTCCATTGAATCTCCAACATTATTTGCGACACAGAGATAATCCATTATATATATCTTATTCCTTTATTATATGTGCATAGTAGTTTTACTTCTCTGTCATTATCCCTCTTAGAGGCCGAAGGAGATTTAAATTCTAGTTGTCTCTTACTATTATATTTCATCACAACATCGTTACTAGATTAGAATCATACCCTTATTTGTATTGAATAATTTTGTGACCATGACTGTCATAGCCCTTATAATAACCACTAGGTCTATATCAAGATATTATATCCATATTAAATCGCATAATAGACTATGCTACATAAGATGTGAGATCTATAACATCCCGCTCTGGCACACTGAGCAAACTTATTATTTGAGGACATTTGCTCGCAAGTGATCTAGATTATTATTCTATTAAAACATTTGATTTGATTATCAGGTGTTATGGGTTGATGACATGTTGTTTTACTGCATTGACATAGATAAGTGTTATTGACTCGGTTTACTAAGTGTGAAGGATTTTGGACCTCGAGGATGTAGAGACATCGATGGAACCCCCTGGACTGTGAATCGAGTCAAGGAGTGTACCATTGGGGTTTGATTGTTTTACTGTGATATTAGTGCATCTGATTAGATGATGTGATATGCATATGTTTTGACATGATTTGTTGATGATGTAGGCTAACAATATCTTGTTGACTAGACTCACGTGTGGAGTAAAGGGGTCACACATGACTACCAGATATGTTGAGGGAGAGGTGTGGACAACAACTTTGCCACTGCCTACTAGCACTCCCATCGTGGCTCGAACTATAGGTTAACGTTTACCTAGTTCGAGAGGACCCATGATGCCATGAGGGCAGACTGTGAAAGTCACTCACGATGATTCTATGGGTCACACAATAAGATGGGGACCTTATTCCTTAGAGGCCCTTAGTCTCCCACAAGTTCACCTGGCAGAGTATTGACACCAGGGGTTATTGATGTCTACCAAGTTAGTTAAGAGGGGAGTGGCACCCTTGGAGCACCTAGTGCATCCTAAAGGGCACATTGTGTTGTTGATGATAGAGGAATGAACCTAGATGGCCTTAAGACAAATAACGTGTCAAGAAATTTTTAAAAACAAATTCCCTAATCAAATGTCGCCCAGTACGAAAATTTAAGGTCTAAATCTAAACGATGTTAGTGGTAAAATTTTATCTATCTTTAAAATACACACACACACACACACACACACACACACACATATATATATAATAAAAACAAAAACAACATAAATAATAAATATACTCTTCATTAAATCATGTAACACGAAGGGAGTAAGAAATTAAATTGATTCATAACAAAAAAAATCTGTTGGATTAAAATTTAAAAAGGGAATTAATCGTTTTATTATTTTATCATAATTTAATATATATAATTAAAAGGGAAAAGGGAAAAAGTGGTTAATCTCCACACCTGCCTTTATGAGTTCTAAATAAAAAGGGGAAAGAGGGAAAATCTAAAATATTAGGAAACTATGGAAAGAGGTAAACATAAAAAGGGAAAAAGGGAACATAAGGGGAAAAGAAAAAAGTCAAACTTAGTAAAGTATCTACCCTTTAAGAGCTTTCTAATTTAAATTGAACTAGTAATTTAATGGTGGGGGAAAGTTATTAAAACCTGTAAGAGAATTTGGGGACACCTAGGAGTGATTCTAGGAGTAACT
>CBVK0100097409.1:0-32808 GCA_900067695.1 Picea abies
TGGAGGGATAAGGTGGGTGGAATTAAAGGAGGGTAGGAGTCGGTGAATGGAGGGGGGATATGACTAGGCAGAGGCCTTCGGGGAAGGATTGTGAAAATTTGGGAGAGGAGCATTATTGAAGGAGGATTGTATTTTCTAGGGGATATTTTCTAGTTTGGAGTTTGAGTGAACTTTGGCAGGGGACACCAGGTTGCTGGGAGTTTTGGGCTCAGGGGCCAAAATCCTCACAGAATCCTGGAGCTAGGGAGCCGGATAGGCTACTCCTAGCTGGCTGGGTGGTTAGTCGGTTTTGGGCAGGGTTTGATCAGAGCATTAGGCAGAGTTTTGGGAAAAGCAACAGAGAGGACAGTCGGATATTGGGAAAATAGCATTAGATAGAGGTATCTATATTCATGAATTTGTTGGGTTATGTGGTTGTTATGTAATTTATTAGATTATTGTTCATAAATTTAAATTTCTGCTTCTTATATGTTGAATATTGAAATTGCTTATTGCTTATATGCTGAATGAAATTGCTTATTACTTATGCTAAATAATCTTAATGTTTAAATTTACAATTCTTTTTTAGGCTTTGTTAAACTAGGTCCTTACACATGGTATCAAAGCCCTGGTTTAAAATCTGGGGCGCAAGCCTACCCACCTACTTAGAATCGACCCAGAAATAAACCAGAAAACCTCAGAAACTGTTGTAAGATTGATGGAGGCCTACTCACCTTCAGACCTGTAAGAAGCCTCGCTTGTAAAAGCTTCAAAACTATAAGAAGCCTCACCTGTACAGAGTGATATTTTTTTTTATAATGAACAGTTAAAATATAATAATAATAAGAAGAAGAAGAAGAAGAATAGAGTAAAAATATATATATTAATAGATATATATATTGAAATATATTTGTATAATAAATAAGCACTCTTCCCACCAATCTCATGGAGATTTTACGATGCCTTTAAAGAAAAAATAACATATCTAGGAAATATAATCAACAAAATAGTAAGAACAATCCCAACAAGCAAATAAATATCTAGTCCCAACTCAAAATAAACAAACAAAGTCCTAACCAAAAATGAATTAAAACAAAATAAATCAGCGATATCAAACAAAACACGCTGTCATATACAAGAAACCCAAGCAAAACATGAAAATATGCTACAGGAAGACAATGAACTGTTTACTGAAGAACTGAAAACTGAATAAGAGATCTGTACCCCAACCTTTCTCTTATAAAACTGAGAAGGGTATTTTTAGAGATTATATAAATATATCTAACACTTGCATCTTGGGATCTGCACCTTACCTACTAGGTTGCATGCACTTTACTAAACTATCTTGGGATCTGCACCTTACCTACTAGGTTGCATGCACTTTACTAAACTGAGTAAGGTTGCATGTGCCTTTCCTAGCAGATGCATGTAAACTTAAACTTCAAAAAAAAAAAAAAAATTAATGCATGCACTCTACATGCTCCTTCACATGCAACCTGTCTAACAGATAAACTGAAAATCTAACCACTTACCTTCCTAGATGCAGCGTGTCTCACAGAAACAAAGATGATAAGATTGTCAAACACACAATAGCCACTAGATTGAATATTATAATGAATACGAGCCCTCATTTCTGCATACACCACAATTGTAATGAAAGTGTGATTTATGCATAGACTATAGTCAAAATCCCGCTCCTATCTAATACCCATGACATGGGCTTGATTCCTCTGTCCATAACCATTGTTAGGACAGTATTTTGAATGCAGCCTAGAATACCAGTAATTGATGCTAGGGATAATGGGATCGAATACTTATTCACTTTCACAGCCTGCAATATCATGGTAGTGGATAAGAAAGTCACTGCTGAGACGAGGAGTAATTGATGCTAGGGATAATGGGATCGAATACTTATTCACTTTCACAGCCTGCAATATCATGGTAGTGGATAAGAAAGTCACTGCTGAGACGAGGTAAATACACCTTCTAATATATTTACCTAAAATTCCATTTCCTCCATGTAGAAAGCTAGCAAGAATGTTTTAAAAAAACAAAAACAAAACGCAGGCAGCAAATCCAGCGTAGAAGAGCTTACGAGATTCGACCCCAATCTCCAGTTATAGACCGAGAACTCGAGAATTATACCAAGTAATTGAGGACTACACCATCACGTGTGCACCACAAGAAGGGAGAGAAAAGTTATCACCGCCTAGAAATAAAACATACAGTGGAATATACAGTAAATAGAATATACAGTAAAAATGAGAGAAAATTATATCAGCGCCTAGCTACCAATGATAGATCAAGGATGAATGCTATAGTGACCTACGCGTCGACAAAAACCAAAGACCCAGTGCACAACCATGAAATATAATCCATCACTCAAGCACCGAGCTACAGGCCAAGTCAAGGAAAATCCCTTAGGTTACACACAGCCCACGCATTACACACAGTGCAGTCAAGGACCAGCACCCAAGTGCTTATCCCAAGTCACATGGAGGAGAAGAATCCATGCGTATATAGCAGTCAGCGGGAATATAACCCCAGACCTACTATATATATAGGATAACAACTTAATTGTTCTGCCAAAGCCGCAGACTAGGAAACGAGCAAATTAACAAGGAGGAGGAGCCATGGCGGCAAGGTGAGGTGTGTTGCGCACCAGAAAACAAAAAAATCCTAACAACCAAACTCCTTGCATCAATTCACAAGAAGGAGGAACCCATGAGGGAGAAAGATATTTCACTACGCATCCACAAGCCCTCAGTATGAGTTCATGTTTAGCATAAAATGCTCATATCTCAAACTATGTAAACATCACCGGGACACATATTTAACTAAGCACAAATCATCTAAAAACGCAGGGTTTAACAATGGTGTTCCCTCAGCAAGTATTTTATATTCCACATTAAATACTCAGATCTCAAAGATTATAAACCATTACTGGACGCGGTCGTTTCTTACAACAAGCAACTTAAAATCAAGCAGCACCAAAAGAGTTCAACAAAAAAAAAAATGAAAATGAAAAGCCTACGATACAAATAAGCTGATGCCCAAGCCAAATTCCAAGCCATCGAGGAACAAAGGGAATGCGCCAATGTGCTCAACACGCCCTCCATTCTTGGAACTCTAGGATACCAGGGTCGACCGAGCAGGGAGATGGCCATGGCTGCCGGTCTCATCCTTCACCCTGAAGACTTAAAAAAAATGAAATGTAAAGAGGAGAAGGGTAGGGTTTGAAGAGATTAGGGTTAAGGGATGAGTGCCAGGGGGAGGGGGCATGTGGGCCTCATGAAAAGACCCACTGCCCGACCTTAGATATTTTTTTTAATTATTATTTTATTATTATTATTATTATTTTATTTTTATGTTATTTATTCTATTTTGTTTTAAATTACGTTGAATTATTAAAATTGTATTATAATTACTTGTTTTAATTGTATTCTAAATTTTAGAATGATTAATTCCAATTTAAAAAAAATAAATTCAAATTTGAACTTTATTATAAGCATTAATAATATTAATTAAATATTGATTAATGGATTAAATGACTAGTGGTTAATTAATTAAACGATTAAATGATTAATAAGAATGATTAATTAATTAAAAAGTGTAATTAACATAACATACGATTCGAATACCTCATATGGGGTGCCACGCGGTGCAGGATGGGCACATGGAGACGCGCCAGGAGGGGCCATTTATGGCATCCAACCACCCTCATATCCCCGCTAGTTATGAGGGGTCTCACTTCAGTTGGCCTCCATCTATTGACGAGGTCTCTCACACGCGAGAACAAGCCAGCCAGCCAGAGCATTAAGCCCTTGGCCTTAATGGATGTAGCCACTATTTATTCTCTTATCAACCTTCTTGGAACCCTTAGGATGCATTTGCAGCTAACAGAGCCGAGCAAGAATAGAAGCGAAGGAGAAATCTTGGCTCTCGTCCTCATTTTCATTATGCTGTGAGCTAGAGGAAGACCCCGTAGAGGAGCAAGGTGGTACGCGGCCGATTCTAGGCGGAAAAGGCACAAACGGTTTGAACGAGCTCTGGTTCTTGCTAAGAGGAAGAGACACAGGGTGACCACAGTAGTAGACTCACCCCCCAGAACTTATGTTGAGGAAATACCAACTATGGAACTCCCCCATAACTTCTCTGAAAGTTGAATGTTTATGATTCTGGACAATTGGAACCCCCTGGCGTGCATTGAAGAAGAAGCACCACCGCTCCACCCACGAGATGTACACGGTCCTAGCGACGCTCCCACTGAGGAATTTTCCACCTGCCTGGTGGAGGAAGAGTTGTCAGAAGGAAACAATAACTCACAGCCGCAGAGAACATAGCATGCACACCAGGAGATGGATGCTAAGCAAAAATCGCTACCCCCTCCACCACTCCTTCACCCAAAGAACCTGAACTTGATCTTCGAGGTCCACAGCATGGTGGATGACCAAATATTTAGGGTTGTCTACGTTAGCCAACACTTGGACATGTTGTATGCAACTTACTCCAATGCCACTCCACGGAGACAATACCCCACCTGCACTCAGCTCTATGCCATTCCTGTCAGCAAAGGCAAGGCAACGGGAAACCACAAGGACACCGGTGAATAGGTTCTTCTGTCCAGCATTGTCTCCAATTCTCTCTCTTTTTTTTTTATGTTTATCAGAGTTGTAGCTCTGCTAGTTAATATCCCTCTTAGTGTTAGCATAGGCCTTACTAAATTGCTGCTGAAACTGTTCATGCACCCTGGTTTCCTTCAGGCAAGGTGGTGAAGCAAGTTTTTGAATTTGCATACTATTTTATACAGGCCAGCTATCTCGGTTTCCTTCACAAGCGGGACAACTGGCACCTACATGTCATGGTGTATCTTTTAATTTTTAATATAATAGGATTTGCTTTTTACTTAAAAAAAAAACATATGATTCGAATAAAATTTATATTGGATTAGATTAAATTTGTGTTAGATTAAATTTTGTTGGAGAAGATGGGTTTTGAACCCATGACTACTCACCATAGTCCAAGCCTTGGAAAACAACCAAACACCAACGCGCAACACATGAGTTGTTATAAAATAAATTCTTATACATAAATAAATTAATAGTCATAAAATACTATCCCGAAGTATAATCTCCAATTATCCATGTTAACCAAACACTGAGTTTCGTTTCCTCAACCACCGAGCCAAGCGCCAAGTCCCTCCATTCCATTCCACTAGTCAAAGCCAAGCACCAAGCTTCAATGCATTGCCTCAGGCTCACTACATCATATGACCACAAGTCCAGAAACAATACATAACCATAGCGCACAAGAGCTAAGCTCCAATGCCCAAAAGACACTCTACAATCCTCAAGACTCGCACCTGCAGCCACCGAGACACACAATTCAATGCATATGTACAACGTGCCAAGTAAATACCATGAGTCAAGCATTGAAGGATAGCCTTAGACTCATGTCATCGAAATTAGGTTGGAAGTCACCTTAATTAGTTGTAAACACAAAGTATAAGGACTTAGAACAAGATAAGTGAGAGGGGGCGTCATGCGCACTAGGCAGGTAAGTTACAGAAATTAGCTCATATGGTGCAAAGCTAGCATAGCTACCAGGCGAGGGAGTCAATAGTTTTCTTAGGCAAATAAATCAATCTTAGATGCTTTATCCCTAATCTAGCCACCTCCCCTAAAGAGAATAATGTTTGTTTACAGACAAGTAAAAAAAACTTACAACTAACCCTGTTTTCTAGTTAAGTTGCACAAATGTGGAATGTCCTTGAACTCACCCTGACAACTTTGGTTGATGTAGGTTAAATCATACAGAATGGTTAGGACTCAAGGGAATCAAGGTAGAGGAGAATCGTCGCAGGCACCGCCAACACTGCCGCCACCATTGCCTAAACTAGCTCTCATACTATGCTCTTTGGAGGCCATAAATGAGACTTTAAAGGGGAAACAACCAGCAGGGATCAAAGTGAAGCCCCCACCATATGGAATGGGTAATCCAGAAGCATCGAGGGATTTAGGGGGAGGACCTCCACCCGAAGACATCACTAGAGAACTGCAAAAGATCAAACTTCTAGAGTTTTCCGAGGGTCACGCCAGTGAACGTGCAGAAGCATGGTTGGAAGGCATGACAAGGTGTTTTTCCTTAAGGGACTATGCATCCACTTCAAAGGTGAAGATAGCAATTTTTCAGTTGAGAGACAGTGCCTTGAACTAGTGGGGAAACTTGGAAAGGAAACTGCATCTTACCCCAGACACCGTATCTTGGCAACTTTTCGAGGAGAGGTTCCAAAAGAAATATCTACCAGCTTACTATGAGGAACAACAGGTAGGAGCGTTTCATGCTCTAGTACAGGGAAATAGGACCGTAGAAGAATATGAGATTAGGTTTATGGAATTGGTCAAGTATGTTTCATATATGGATAATGACCAACGACAGGCAGAACGCTTTGTCTATGGATTGAACCCTAAGATAAGTGCTATGGTGTGGATGTGGAAACTGTCTTCATTAGCGAAAGCTGTGGAAAATGCGTGTTATGTGGAGGAACACATGAACTTAATCGGAGGTACGAGACCAACCTTTTTGCATCATCCTGGGTTCATGGGGAAGGCCCCTAGGAAATTTCTCAGGGGAGGGGGCTCAAGGCCACCTCCATATGGTAACAGAGTCGCACCAAGGACAGTAGCCATAAGGATTTCAATGGCAACAAGTGCAGGATCTCGTTCATCACCAACAACGCAGGCAGGTCCAAGTCCATCTCAAGTAGCAGCTAGTAGGAGTAGGGGTTCCAGGGGAAGGAACTCATTTCAGAGATAGTCACATAAAAGTGTGCAAGTTCAATCCCGTGTTACCTGTTGGGGGTGTGGAGGACCCCATTACTAGCGTGACTGCCCAGAGTTACAATCAGGATTTGTGCATAGAGAAGGAAAGGCCCCGATGGGAAGATCAAGTAGCAACCACCAGATTTATGCAGCGGTTAATAATCACTAGGCCGAACATCAATCCATGGTGGCGGAGTCATCAAGTATGCTAAATCATATCAATTTTAAGATTTTATTTGATTCTAGTGCGACAGAAAGTTTCATTTCACCATCTGCATTAGAAAAGAGTGGGTTGACAGCCTACGAGCACGATGACTTTGAACAAGTCGAGATGGCTTCGGGGGAAAAACAAGCGGTAGGACCTAGCGTCGATAATTGTATGGTAGACCTAGGAGTGTGTACTACCAGGTTGAAGGTATACGTCACTCGGGGCGTATGACCTAATCATTGGAATGGATTGGTTAGAAGCTCATCGAGCTTTGGTAGATTGTTTCACAAAAAGGGTGCTTTATGTCAACAATGAAGGAAGACCAGTAGAGATCCAGGGTGTACGAAGAAAGGTGTCATTACGCTTTATCTCAACTATCAATTTTAAGCGATGCTTGAGGCAAGGGTGCCAACTATATGTAGTGGAAGCAGTGAATGAAAGGAAGGGACCCTCATTAGATCAATACCCGGTATTGTCAGAATTTAAGGATGTTTTTCCGAACGAGTTACCAGGGTTACCTCCTGAGAGGGAGCTTGATTTTACTATTGAGCTAAAACCTGGTGCAGAACCAATTTCCAAGACTCCATATCGGATGACAGCTCCGGAACTTTGTGAGTTGCAAATGCAGTTGAATTAGTTATTGGACTTAGGGCTAATAAGGCCAAGTGTCTCACCTTGGGGTGCACTAGTAATTTTTGTAAAGAAGAAGGATGGATCCTTACGACTGTGTATAGATTACAGGGACTTGAACCATGCTACAGTGAAAAATAGGTACCCAATTCCGTGAATAGATGACCTCTCTGATCAGATGAAAGGAGCAGCGGTATTCTCAAAGATCGATTTGCGATCAGGGTATCATCAGTTAAATATTAAGGAAGGCGATATCCCAAAAACTACCTTTCAAACTCGGTTTGGGCATTACGATTTTGTCGTAGTACCTTTCGGATTGACCAATGCGCCAGTAGTATTCATGAGCCTCATGAACGACATATTCTGAAAGTACTTAGACCATTTTGTACAAGTCTTTCTAGATGACATCCTCATCTATTCCAAGAATGAAAGAGAACATGAGGAACACTTACGAGTGGTGTTGTCCTGCCTTAGAGAGAACAAATTGTATGGGAAGTTGTCGAAGTGTTCCTTTTTTCAGAAAGAGATCCGCTATTTAGTTCATATCATTTCTGGTGAAGGAATCTTTGTGGACCCAGAAAAGTTAAAGGCCATTATGGAGTGTCCAGTGCTGAAAAGTGCTCATGAGGTAAGAAGCTTCATGGGGCTAGCAGGTTATTATCAGAGATTTGTGGAAGGGTTCTCTAAAATAGCGAAACCCATCACCACTTTGCAGCACAAGGGGGTCAGGTATGAATGGACAAAAGAATGTGATAGTGCATTCATTGAGCTTAAGAGGTTACTAACTAGTGTGCCAATTCTACAAGTGCCAGATATGGAAAAGGACTTCACATTCTGAATGGATGCCTCGAAGCAAGGGTTGGGGGAAGTGCTAATGCAGGATAGAGGAGTGATATTTTATGCATCAAGGAAGTTGAAGAAACATAAAGAGCCTTATGCTACTCATGATTTAGAGTTGGTAGTTGTAATGCTAGCTCTGAAAATTTGGAGGCACTATCTTGTGGGGCGAAACTTTGAGCTCAAAATGGACCATCAAAGTTTAAAACATCTCTTCACTCAAAGGGATCTAAATTCCTGGAAAAGGCGATGGAGTGAGTTTATGAGTCAGTACGATTTTGGTATTTCATACATCAAGGGAAAGGAAAATGTGGTCGCAGATTCCTTGAGTAGGAGACCACGTGTCTTCTCCTTGGTACCCTTAAAAGTCAATCTGAGGGAACGTGTGTTGATGCAACTCCAAGGAGACAGTTGGTATCTAAAGGTTACTTCAAACCTCCAGAGTGGAAGGTAGTTAGATCCAAAGTATGAAGGATATAGTTTGGAAGAAGACGGACTATTGAGATATCAGGGAAGGATGTACATCCTTGAAGATGGGGATATTCAAAGCATCATACTGAAGGAAGCCCATAGAGCACTTTATTGTGTGCATCCGGGTGTGAAGAAGATGTATGCAGACATGAGGAAAATTTTCTTCTGGGTAGGCATGAAGCGCGATGTAGTCCATTTAGTCACCAAGTGCCTAGAGTGTCAACAAGTGAAAGTCGACCACCATCACCCGGCAGGCCTCCTACAACCACATGATGTTCCTATGTCCAAGTGGGAAGTCATCTCTATGGATTTTGTTGTGGAGTTGCCACTCACATCTCATAGACACAATGCCATTCTTGTGATAGTGGATAAGTTAACCAAGAGTGCTCATTTTATTTTGGTTAGAGACACTTATGATGTCATTGATGTGGGCACATGTGTTTGTAAGTGAGGTTATCCATTTGCATGGGATACCTAAGAAGATCATTTCAGATAGGGACTCCAGATTCACTTCTAGGTTTTGGACAAGTTTGCAGTCAGCATTGGGGACTCAGTTGAACTTAAGCACATCTTATCATCCTGAAACAGACGGGCAAACCAAGAGGGTAAATCAATTCATGGAAGAAATGCTTAGGATGCATGTCATGGATAATCAAATCTAGTGGGAGAAGTACCTACCTTTGGTATAGTTTGCCTACAATATTAGTTTTCATAGCTCCATCGGAATGCCACCCTACGAAGCTCTATATGGAAGGCCATGCAGAACACCATTGAGTTGGGAAAGATTAGAAGACCGAGTAACAATTGGGCCAAAATTGATTCAAGAGATGGAGGAACGGGTGATTCAAATTAGGCTGAGACTAAAGGAAGCACAGGATAGGTAGAAAATTTATGCGGATGCACACAGGACTGACCGAAGTTATGAAGTGGGACACCAGGTTTTCATTCGTATCAGTCCTAACAAGAGTACCATATGGTTCGGGAAGGGGACAAAGTTTTCACCTCAATTTATAGGACCATTCAGAATCCAAGAGAAAATTGGACCTGTTGCCTATCGTCTCGTACTGCCACCCCACTTGCATAAAACTCATGATGTTTTTCATGTATTTTTTTTACGTCATTATGTTGTTGATGAATCACATAAACTAAATTGGAAGGAATTGCAGGTATCGAACGTGGGATCTCTCATGGTAGAACCGTTACGCATATTGGACCGTAGAGTTCGACAGCTATGGAACTGTCTGGTAGACCAAGTTAAGGTCCAATGGGACAAGTATGGTTTAGGATTTGCTACTTGGGAAGATGTCGAGACATTACGACGAGACTATCCCTCACTTTTTTGACCACCTCGAGAATATGTTTCTCGAAGGTTGGGTGTATGTAACACTACCTTTTGACTTAGACAACCAAGATTACCTGAGGCCTACATTTATTTTTTCTATTCACAGTGAAACTATTAAATGATACACTTAAACTTTTAAGACGTATGAACCTTTATGAATGTTTAAATATATTTGGATAATGATGGATGTGATGTGATATATTGTGAGAATGTAAATTTTATGAATGTTTAAATATTATTGATGATGATGGATATGATGCGATATATTGTGAGATTGTAAATTTTATAAATGTTTAAATATTATTGATGATGATGGATATGATGCAATATATTGTGAGAATGTAAATTTTACGAATGTTTAAATATTATTGATGATGATGGATATGATGCAATCTACTATGTGAATGTAAATTTTATGAATGTTTAAATGTTATTGATGATGATGGATATGATGTGATATATTGTGTGAATGAGAATCCTATGAAGGGTTAAATGCTATTAGAATGATGTTGGATATGATGCAATCTATTTGGTAAAAGATAATTTTATGAATGGGTGTCAAAATTGAATTATGGGATATTATTAGATCTATTTCTAACTTGAAAACTTTGATGTTAAGTTGTTGGTACACGGATACTGAATTGAAATGATGGTTGTAGGCAATTACATGATGATAATGCATACAAATGTATGAGTTTGTGTTACAGACTAATCTACAAGTTATGGGCTATGAAATAGCCAAGGGATAATGATGCTGAAAGTGGATGTCATGACCACTAGCCGAGAAACATTATGGTATGAATATTTGTATGTGAAATTATATTGGTTTGGATGCATTGCTATGATATGTGGACCAGTGCAGGATTTCAGGTGATGAGACTGCCCAAAACCGAATAAACGATGAAAAAACTCCCAGCAACACAGTGCCACTGTATATTCCATTGTAGGGTGTAGACCCTAGTTATGATTAGGAGGGGTGGAGGCATTTCGCACCGTGTATCCTCTGAAACCTGAAGTCATGGGAGGACAGTGTTAGCTCATGCTCCCCTAGACGTGTGATGATGACTGTCAGTTTCCTGTTGGGGAAGCTTAGTCAAGATAGTGATACTTCCACTTACGGGTTCTATTTGGAGTTAGGTCAATATAGTTGATGCTCCAAGATAGTCCAGCAGAGGAAGGATAGGAATGGAAGATGGAAGTAAGTTAGGGAGGAAGGGTAAGTAGAAATAGTTGAGAGTGTATGGAGATTTGTCTTATGGTGGAATTTATTATTGTTCCTTCTAAAAAGAAAATGCATATATATATATATATTCATAATTATGTAATTAAACTACAATTGTCTAAATAACATTGTTGAGCTAGATAATTGAAATTAAAGGATTTCACAAACATTTGATTAGTTTATTTTCTTTTATAAAATGAATAGTCTTGTTGAACGGATTGGATGCATATGAAAATTACTATAGAGATGATAGTTATTGATATTAGTACATGAACGAGACTTGTATGTACTAGCTACACATGCATTTCTTACGCATGTACACTAGTATGAATGAGTTTCTTGGTTTACTTACTAATAATGACGGTTATTTGTTATGAATGTGTGAACCATGTTTCTTTTCCCTTGTATCATAAAATACCTTAACTTCAGGATGAAATTTCCTGAAGGGTGGGTGTATGTAACAACCCTAGTTAAATAGTTACATAGGGTTTATCAAGTATAGTTAATTAAATAATTAACTGTCCTAATATATTTTAGTTAAACAATGATTATTTATTAATAATATTAATCAATTATTTATTAATTGTTTATATCTGTTGATTAATTAATTAATTAACTCATTAAAAGTTAGGGTAATGAATTAAGAGCTTAATAATTTTTAGTTATTTTAAAACTTTACGTATGTAGGGGGATGAAGCATTGAGTGGGGTGATAAGGTGATAAATTGAAGGATAAGGTAATAAATGGAGGGATAAGGTGGGTGGAATTAAAGGAGGGTAGGAGTCAGTGAATGGAGGGGGGACATGACTGGGCAGAGGCCTTCGAGGAAGGATTATGAAAATTTGGGAGAGGAGCATTATTGAAGGAGGACTGTATTTTCTGGGGAATATTTTCTGGTTTGGAGTTTGGATGAACTGTGGCAGGGGGCACCAGGTTGCTGGGAGTTTTGGGCTCGGGGGCCAGGAATCCTCACTGAATATTAGAGCTAGGGAGCCGGATAGGCTGCTCCTAGCTGGCTGGGTGGTTAGTAGGTTTTGAGCAAGGTTTGGTCAGAGCATTAGGTAGAGCTTTGGGGAAAATAGCAGAGAGGACAGCCGAATATTGGGAAAATAGCATCATCCATAGGTATCTATATTCATGAATTTGTTGGGTTATGTGGTTGTTATGTAATTTATTAGATTGTTGTTCATAAATTTAAATTTCTACTGCTTATATGTTGAATATTGAAATTGCTTATTGCTTATATGTTGATTGAAATTGCTTATTGCTTATGCTGAATAATCTTAATGTTTAAATTTACAAAAAAAAATAGGCTTTGTCCTTACATTCTTGTTGACTTTTCAACATAGCCTACCACCCTCAAACTGATGGGAATACATAGAGGGTAAACCAAGTATTAGAGGACACGTTAAGTATGCATTTTGTTATCACTCCAAGAAACTCCTTAGGGTTGTAGGCTAAGGATGCTTGGTAACTTAGAAATAATGTGTGTATATGCTTGGAACAATGGGGTCTCAGATGATCAATGTAATAGACAACTCATACATCTAAAGAAACAATGCTTTCAGGAAACAATAATCAAATCAAGTAAATTGAAAGGAGAGGATGAAGAACACTATTCTTGATTGCCAAATACAACTGAATGTAGAGCTTGATGCAAGATAGAGAGGAATCCTTTAATTTCAAGCCTATGAGCTCAATAAAGAGATAACAGTCTTCATGAACTAAAATAAACTGAAACAAAGTATAGAAAAGGAAAGATGGACAATTCTGATATTGAAAACGAAAGGAAACTGAACTTTATTTCTGCAAATAAGAGTCTATACAGTGGCACAAAATATCTCCCAGTTTGAACCCTTGTCTCTTAGCAAAAATAGGCATTTATAGCCTTTTACAATCAATTTTACAGATCCTAAAAACATCGATCTGTATTTAAAAATAGAAATTCAAATCTATCTAAACAACTTGATAATAAAGACTTAATAACTAAACTAGCATTCGAATTGTCTTCAATCTCAAAATTCGACATCTCTATTCTTTAGCTTCTAGAATCCGTGGTGTCATGAAACATGCAGAGGCACCTGTCTTGGCAGCTAGATTTCTTCACTTGCTCATAGTAGATACTTTAGGAGATTTGTTTATCGTGTGGTTCTCAAAAGTCCCCCGAATCTCTGATGCAGATTCCTTTGCAAGTGAGTTGTTATCCCCTTAATACTCTGGAACTTCTTTATAACCTATGAAAAATGACCTGCTCCATCCTTAGCTTTCAAAAATGTTTTTCCTTCTTTCACCAGCTAACTTTCCTTATAATTCACTGGTTAGCTGGTGAAAACGTTGCCTTTCACCAGCTAACTGGTCGTAAAATTTCGTTGTGCGCTAGTGAAATCTCTTTCACCTCCAAAACAGTGATTCCATCAAAAACTCAATGTGTCTCTGATTTATCCCCTTGCATGTTTACAGCAACCTGAGCAAGCACTTTCAAATCTGGGTGGGACTTTTGCTTTTGCTTCAATCTTCTAATTTTTCTTTTAAGGCACTTTGCTAGCCACCATAGACTGTTATAGTCTTTGGTGATTTTTTGTTTCCTCTTCTTTTCCTTGACACTTTCCCGAGCCAGTTTTTCAAATGTAGCATTGGTTTTTGCAAAATTATCAGATAGCTTCTTGTATCTTTCTTTGATTACCCGTTCTAAGACCTCCTGCTGAGCGATCACTTCTTTAAGATGCTTGATTTTCTGTGTTTTCTTCAACTTAGTGCTCTTTGATGTTTCTCCTTCCTCGGTGTGAGTAAAGGTCTCATAATTCTGTGCAAACTCAATTGAGTGTTCAAGACTTTTGATGACAGGGCTCTCATCTTCTTGCTCTGGTTTTGAGTCTGTGTATGGCAGGTTCAATATGTTTGTTTTCTTTTCTGTAGGCTGCTCTGTAGTAGTCTCAAAATTCAACTTTTTCTTTGACCTGTGAGATTTCACACCAAAGATTCTATCTTCTGGAGGTCCTGTAAGGGTTCTCCTCTTCCTTGAACTACTTTGAGGAGTCAATTGCTTCTTTCCACCTCTCCCCTATTCATTTATGGGCTGAGTTTGAGTTTCAAATCCCTCCCAAAATAGAAAATGTTGCCAGCTCCTTCCCTTCTGTCTTAGCTCCTCCAGAATGATCAATGTAATAAGGCCAAAGTGGCACAGAGTGTTATTCATTCTTAGGGGTTCAGCCCTAATCTTTTTACAGACCTTAGTTAAGCTCTTCTGCAAGAAAAAAGGTAGATTGGGGAGAGTTTTACCTGTGAAATGGTCTAGGAGCTTGAAATGATACATCATGAGTTTATCATACCTACCTTCTGAATTTATGTAGAGTTGAATGCCCTTAAACAAATCCTACCACTCATCCTCTAAATGGGAAACTGGCATGCTCTTCTTCCATGCATTATGCTTGAATTCTTCCTTCAAATATGCTCTGAAATTTAAGTTTTTGGTGGCAGTAGTTTTGAACCAACTCTGGCCCGATATTGGTAAGCTGGTCGCTGCAACAATGGCAGCTTCACCTACAATTATCTCCAAGGACCCGATACAAGCCTTATTCCCATCAAATGTTTTAGCAAAAGCCTCTGATGTTGACTGGTGACAACCATTCTGCAGCCTCTCAACAAATTCGATACAACCTGCGTTTGAGAAGTGTTTCTTCACTTCTGGATGCATCTGTAGGAAGGATAGACTGTCCAACTCTTTTCTTAGTAAAGAACCAATGCGTCTCCTTGCCATATGCAACCCAAAATCCCAAACGATTCTTCACACACAACACAACAAACTGTTATTCGGGTCGAGGTCTTGTGCTAGTGAAAGCACTCGGGAGTCGGCTCTGTCTTTCAAAATTAAAAAATTAGCATACATTAGTGAGTGATTCATGTTGGGGAAGCAATGAACCGATGTGATGCCGTCATCCAAGTAGTACATCTTATGTACCTGCGATAATGGATTCAAATTCACCATTTCCGATGCCATGATTGTGAAGCATGCGTTACTGAACAAGATCTGACTTGTAATCCGATTTAGAGGTGCAACTCGAGTTTCCATGATTGTCCACTTTCACCAGTGCATCATTCTTGATTGCATGACGTGGGCTGAACATATCATCATTTGATTTTTTTTACAACATGGATAAAATGCACGTGATCTCCGCTTTCACCAGCGCGCAACCCGTGAGAAGTGCTCCTCGGCTGTTGAAAACTACCGCTTTCACCAGCGCACAACCCGTGAGAAATGCTCCTTAGCTATTGAAAGTCACCACTTTCACCAGTGCAAACCTCGTGAGAAACACTCTTTGGATGATTGAAAATCCCTACTTTCACCAGCTAACGACCTGTGAGAAATTCTCCTTAGCAGTTGAAAGTTGCCACTTTCACCAGCTAACCATCATCTTTTAAGCATGCGTTAGCTGTTGAAAACATTTTATGAAAATTTTAAAGAGAAGACCTTTATGGGTCATCTTATTTCTAAGACAAAAATCAAAACCTAAGTCTTGAAGCTAGAAAAACTCAAAACCAATTTGAGAAAACTACCAATAGCCATGTTATCAACCACAAAATGCGACCATAGGGACGGGTTCATTTTGGGAGCTAACATTTAGCTCCAACTAGGATGGGCATCTCCCTGTGAGGTGACCAAGAACCTAGCTAGACTCAATAGCCTTATTACAATTTAAAACAGAAATTTGAAAAATATTTTTGCTAGTACCATTGGGCATGGAGTTATTCAAGTGACAAAAATAAAGAAAACAGAACTGAAAAAGAATATGTACAAGTAGAACAGGGCTTCAAAGAAAATACTTATGAGAAATAGATCTTCAGAAAGTGCCCGTTGAAAGGGCCACCTGCTACTTCCTCGCCTGAAAGAGTTTGGAGAACAAAGGTATTGTTCTACTGCACCGTTGTTATGACAAAAGGACCTATCCAGAGAGCCTCAAATTTGTCATGTTTCCCCTTCTCTTGCCTTGCTGCATCCCATTTTAAGACTAAATCCCATGTTTTGAATACATTTGATTTGAATTTCTTGTCAAAGGACTCCTTGATTCTTTCTTGATGCAATTTTGTTTTTTCCAAGAGCTGCTCTCTATCTTGTTGTAGTTCTACCAAATTATGAATTCTTCGGGTTAAATCACTTGGTTCAGAATCAGTTTCTTGTAAAAAATTTGCAATCGGCAATGCAAGTTGAACAGGAAATATGGCTTCAGTGCCATATACCAACTTGAAAGGATATGTACCAATTGATTTCTTACATGTAACCCTGTCAACCCACAAAGAAAAATTCAGTTTGGAATCCCAACCTCTGGCATTTTGTTCAAGCAGCTTCTTTATAATTCTGACTAAACTCTTGTTGGATGACTCAGCTAAGCCATTCCCTTGCGGATAGTAAGTTGTGGAATGTACCAACTGGATTCCCAACTCTTCACACAATTTCACCAAGTGTTTATCTTTGAATGCAACAGCATTATCAATTACTATTCTCTTCGGGCAGCCAAATCTGGAAAATATGGTTTCTTGCAGAAAATTTATGATGACAGTATGATTGGCGTTCCAGGTGGGAATATCCTCAATCCACTTTGTAAAGTAATCGGTGGCGAAAAGGATCCACCGGTGCTAACCACTAGAAGGCGGATGAATTTCACCTATGAAGTCCAGGCCCCACTGCTGAAAAGGCCCTGTGACCACTATAGGTTTGCGAGAAAGAGACTTCAGTTGTTGTTTGCCTTCAAATCTTTGACACTTGTCGCATGTTCTTACAAACTCACACACATATGAAAATAGGGATGGCCAATAGTAACCAGATCTTAAGATTTTGTGTGCAGTGGTTTTCCAATAGTGATGTCCCCCGCATTCACTATTATGAAATTCAATCATGACCTTAGCTACTTCTTCTTGGTTTACGCACCTCAACAATAAACCTATGGGATTTTCCCATAATAATAAGTTGTCATTGATGCAGAAATTTATGGCTTTGAGCTTCAAAGCCCTTCCTTGAGTTTTTTTCAAATCTGATGGGACTGATAAAGTTTGCAGAAAATGAATAATATGGTTGTACCATTTGAAATCAGCTAAGTGAGCTAAGACCTGCATTTTCTCACCTTCTTTATTCTCTAAAGACTGAACATTTTCTACATTAATGCTTACCAGATTTATTTCGAGCAGCCTGCAATTTTCTTCTGCCAGAAGTTTGGCAAGGCCCTGACCCTTCACAAGTTTTGATGGTTTAATTTCAACATCAAATTCAATCAACTTTGCTATCCACTTACTCCTTTTTCCATTTATGTCGGGTTGTATAAGCACATCTTTAACTGAACTGGAGGGGACGAAAGATATTACCTTTGCCTGAAGGATGTAAACTCTGAAAGCTTTCAATGACTTGATAAGTGCATATGCTTGTTTCTCCAACAATTCATACTTTACCTCTGCGTCCCTTAAGACCTTACTGAAGAAGGCAACTGGCTGCTCCTGATCATCAGCATTTTTCTGCGAGAGTACTACTGCGATTGTATCACTTGAAGCAAATGAAAAAATGTAAAATACCTTGGAGAAATCGGGGTTGATCAAAACAAGGGTTGTTGTGATGGCTTCCTTGATGGCATTGAATGAATGTCTAGCTGCTTCAGTCCATTTTACCTCAGAGTCCTTTCTTAACATAGCAGTGATATGCTTTGTGAGTTCAAAAAAATTTACTATAAACCTTCTGACAAAGTTTATAGTCCCAAGGAAAGACTGAATGTCCTTCTTTGATCTAGGAAGAGATAGATTTTTAATTGCTTCTACCCTCTTTGGGTCAATTTTTACGCCATCAGCTGAAACAATATGCCCAAGTAATTTCCCTTCCTTAAGTGCAAAATTTGATTTTTTTGGATTAAGAGAAATGCCAAACCTCCGACATTTTAGAAATGTCCTTTTTAAGTGTTGCAAATGAAGTTCATGGCTGCTTGAGAAAACAGTGATATCATCGAGATATATCAGGACAAATTTATCTTTCTCTCCAACGAAAGCAATGTCCATTGCCTTTTGGAATGTCGCTCCTGCATTCATCAATCCAAAGGGAATCTTCTCGTACATAAACGTACCCCATGGAGTGGTAAAAGCAGTATTTTCTTTATTGTCCGGATGGACAGCAATCTGGTTGTATCCGGAAAACCCATCAATAAAAGACATTACCTTTGATCCCGACACCTTCTGCAAAATATGATCTATTTTGGGCAGAGGGTAGTTTTCCTTCCTAGAGCACTTATTCAAATTTCTAAAGTCGACGCAGAGTCTGATCTCCCCATTCTTCTTCCTGACCGGTACAAGATTTGCAATCCATTCTCAATATCTGAGGGGAATGATGATGCGGGCTTCCAATAGTTTTTTAATTTCCCTTTCCATTGTAGGCAGCAACAAAGGGTTGAAGGATCTAAGCTTCCGCCTGAAAGGTTTGGTGTCTTTATTCAAGGGAATCTTATGCTGAATTACCTCAGTGTCAAAAGTCTTCAAGTCATCATATTTCCAAGAGAAAATGTCAGAAAACTCCTTTAGCAATTCACCATAATCAGCCCTTTGTTTTTCAGTCAAATGTGAGGCTAAGTTGAAATACTTGGGATCTTGTTTGCTAGCTACATTGTACTGCAAAACTTCTGAATCTTTTTCCCCACTTTCCAATTTGACAGCAACATCATTATTATCGAACAGCCTTTCCAACAGGACCAAACCTTTAGGAATTCTGTTGGTGGACAGCCGGACTATTTCATGTGTTGTGATTTTGCTTCTGAATTCTGGCTTCTCAATTTCATTGTCATGTTCATTCTCTTGATCGATCTGCAGATCTGCAAACTCATTTATTACTGCAAGAAATCTAGTGAGTTCAACATCGTCTTCAAAAACCTTCCAAAATTTTACATTATCAGGGAGAGAGGGCCTATATTTAACTTGAATTTCGTAAGTTAATTTATGAGGCATAGGGGGTATGAATGCACAAGTGGACACAGCTAACGAATCATCCAATTCATTCATTGCTTTAGGTACATATGCAATTTTAAAATCTGCAAAATCGTGAATTGCCTTCAACACTTCATCTCTGTATGCTTTCAACCTTACATGCTTTGCTTGAAAGGACTTATTCACCTGCTGAATAATCAAATCTGCATCTCCAAACACCTGCAATTTTTTAATCTTCCTCTCTTTGGCTGCATTCAGCCCCAAAATTAGTGCCTCATACTCAGCAATATTATTTGTCACTTTAAAATCGAGTTTAAAGGACAAATGAGAAGTTTTATTAGAAGGGGAAATCAATACCACTACTACTCCTGCTGACTCCTTAGTGCAAGCACCGTCAAAGAACATGGTCCAAAGGTCATCTTCTATTGTTTCTGTGGGCTGAACTGTGGTCTAAACTATGGCTTTCTAAGCGGCAATGTATCAGGTAGTGAATCATCAATTTGAAAAATAAAAGATCCCATACCTGTGTCAACCGAATAGATAGGATGATTGGATGGATTTTTCTCATCACTGATTACATATGCCAACAAAGACTCCCTGTATAGCCTTCTGTTCACCCCTCCAAAAATAGGGATAGTAGCATAGGAGAGATCCATTTGAAGAGTGCCACCTAGTCTATTCATCCAAAATCTTGATAGTAGACATCCAAATTTAGGAGGTATGTCGGCCACCACTATATCCATCACCATAGTCTTCATGGATGCTTGGGTTAAGGTTACAGCCAAATCCTTAATCATCCCAAGACATTTGAATTTTCAAGAATCAAAAGAGAAAAGGTCATGATAAGACTTGGTGATCTCCATCCCAAGCTCATCCATGACTGCCTTTGGCATCAAATTGTGCGAAGCACCGGAGTCCAACAAACAGTTATGCAGTGTTTTCTCATGAATATTTAGAGAGATGTAAAAGGGAGGACAACTTTCATCTCTGTCTTCTATCATTTGGCCCAGAGTGATGGTTGGCTTATCATCATATATGTTGAGGATATCAGTAGAAAGGGATACAAATTAGGGATCTAGAGTTTTGAGGATATCCCTTTTGAACATTTCATTTTTCATCAGCTCGACTAGAGGAATAGGAATTTTAATTTTTTGTATTTCAGCCTCAAAATTAAAAGAATATGGAACTTTATCAGAAGATTTATCAGAAACCTTTACCTGATTTGAAGGGGCTTCCTGATTTCTTTGTTTTTCAACAGGAGGTTGACTTTCTGGAGTTTGATGCTTGACATGGGCAATAGTCTTCTTGGGAGGAGCTGATGCTTTCACCTTTGAAGGATTTGCTTGCTGATTTTCTGATGTCTGATCTTTTTGCTTAACAGGGGCTGTGCTCTTTTCAGGAGAGGTTGGTGCCTCTTGTTGAGTAGTATCAGATTTTGATTGGAGGTTATATCTCTTCTTATCTTTTGTTGTGAAAATGCCATCATCAACAAGATTATCTTCTGTCTGTTCAGTCATCAATGATTCCTCATAGTCGTGTTGTGTTAGATAAGATTTCCCTGTCTCTTCTCCAACACAATGAATGTTGTCTTCTCCACCTTCTTAATATTCACCCTTGTCTTCGTCCATCACAACATTTTGAAGAGGAACCTTTATTCTTTGATCTTCAGTAGGATTCTTTTCTCTTTGCAAGATCTGAGTTGGCTGATTATTTCTCCTGAAGTTGTTGGGATTTTGATTCGGATTCCTACCTGCAGAATCATAAGTGCCTCTTCCCTTCACAGGCTTCTTATTTTCAATCTTAATCTTAGATATCTCAGAGATTAGAGACTCTAGCATCTTAGCCATTTTATCAAGCTTTGGATCGGTACTTGATGAAGATGAAGCCTCATTCTTTGGTCTTCTCCTATCAGAATATCCTTTCCGCTTCTGGGAGGCCAAAATATTTGATTCCACCTCAAGGGCAGCATCTTGCATGAGAGATAATGTTGGTGACCTCCTTTCTCTCAATAGTAAACAGAAATCTGAGTCAAAAGCAACAGAATATGTGATCTTGGTAGAAGCATCTAACGGTTTTATCTCAGCTGGTATTTTTCCATACATCCGGTTAAATCTTTTAGTGAAATCAGAGACTGACTCACTACTTTGTTTCCTCAGGTTTCTGAATTATGTGATATAGTAGACAAAATCTCTTCTATCACCCCAATGTTTCAGAAATGTCTCATCCAATTGCTCGATTCTAGATATAGAACCAGCAAGGAGTTCTTTGAACCATTTCCTAGCATGGCCATCTAGGCTTTGGACAAAGACTCGTGTCCAAACATATTCTTCTTGAATATTAAGGTTTTCAGCATAACTGTAAAAAGCCTCAATATGTTCTTCAGTAGACACATCACCTTCGCCTGTGAATTTGGTCATATACTTCTGATAGTCTCCTGTTGGCATGGCTGATACTGGGTTTGGCAATATGAGTGGTGCATACCTAGCAGCTAGGATTTGTTGCATCTTAGTCAAAGGAGGTGGTGCAACCATGACTATCAAGGGTGGGGAAAATGATAGTTTCTTTTTCAAGTCTTCAACACTGGAGGAATGTGAAAGAGGTGAATCTTCTAATGGGAAAGAGGTCTAATAAGAGGCTCTGTAAAAATTTGCAAGTTGTCCAGCCAAATTTCCTTCACCTTTAGCAGATATCTCTTGGAGGAGATGTTCAACAGCAAGGAGGCTAGTATAAATGTTCAAATGATCTTCTTGTTGCTGAGAGTGGAAAGACTCAAGGGAAGAAGAACTGTGGATTCTTTCTAAAGTCTTAGATGTTTTTTCAATCAAATTAAAATCTATCAATTTATCATCACTAGGATTTTTCTGTTGATCAAAAAGAATTTGTTCTTCTACAGTATTTACAGTTGTTTTTTCATCAATGTTCTTTGAAAAGAACTCAAATTTTTTTGTAGTAGATTTTCCAGAATTGAAAAGAGGATTACCTTTTGTATCTGATCTTGAAGTTTGACCTTGAATTGTCTTTCCTTTCCTGAGAATTAGTTCTGGATTGGACACTGGTGTGATCGGTGATTCTTGAGGATTCACGCTAGTACTGATCCTCTTAGGAGACAAGATGAACTTGTGGAGTCGCCAGATAGATGATTACAACCAACTAAAAATGTCTAATCTTTGTCTATAATCAAATATCAGCTCTGTGTCATATCCTAGGAAAGCAGAACTTGAATTTCGTTTCCCTAGCAACGACGCCAATTTGTTATCACTCCAAGAAACTCCTTAGGGTTGTAAGCTAAGGATGCTTGGTAACTTAGAAATAATGTGTGTATATGCTTGGAACAATGGGGTCTCAGATGATCAATGTAATAGACAACTCATACATCTAAAGAAACAGTGCTTTCAGGAAACAATAATCAGATAGAGTAAATTGAAAGGAGAGGATGAATAACACTATTCTTGATTGCCAAATACAATTGAATGTAGGGCTTAATGCAATATAGAGAGGAATCCTTTAATTTCAATTCTATGAGCTCAATAAAGAGATAACAGTCTTCATGAACTAAAATAAACTGAAACAAAGTACAGAAAAGGAAAGATGGACAATTCTGATATTGAAAATAAAAGGAAACTAAACTTTATTTCTACAAATAAGAGTTTATACAGTGGCACAAAATATCTCCCGGTTTGAACCCTTGTCTCTTAGAAAAAATAGGCATTTATAGCCTTTTACAATCAGTTTTACGGATCCTAAAAACATCGATATGTATTTAAAAATAGCAATTCAAATCTAACTAAACAACTTGATAATAAAGACTTAATAACTAAACTAGCATTCGAATTCTCTTCAATCTCAAAATTCGACATCTGTATTCTTCAGCTTCTGGAATCCATGGTGTCATGAAACATGCAGAGGCACCTGTCTTGGCAGCTGGATTTCTTCACTTGCTCATAGTAGATACTTTAGGAGATTTGTTTAGCGTGTGGTTCTCAAAAGTCCCCCGAATCTCTGATGCAGAGTCCTTTGCAAGCGAGTTGTTATCCCCTTAATACTCTGGAACTTCTTTATAACCTGTGAAAAATGACCTGCTCCATCCTTAGCTTTCAAAAATTCTTTTCTTGCTTTCACCAGCTAACTCGCCTTATAATTCGTTGGTTAGCTGGTGAAAATGCTGCCTTTCACGAGCTAACTGGTCATAAAATTTCGCTGTGTGCTGGTGAAAGCTCTACCTTAGCCCAAAATGAGTTTTCACCTCCAAAACTGGGATTCCATCAAAAACTCAATGTGTCTCTGATTTATACCCTTGCATGTTTACAACAACCTGAGCAAGCACTTTCAAATCTAGGTGGGACTTTTGCTTTTGCTTCAATCTTCTGATTTTTCTTTTAAGGCGCTTTGCTAGCCACCATAGACTGTTATAGTCTTTGGTGATTTTATGTTTCCTCTTTTTTTCCTTGACACTTTCCCGAGCCATTTTTTCAAATCCAGCGTTGGTTTTTGCAAAATTATCAGATAGCTTCTTGTATCTTTCTTTGATTACCCATTCTAAGACCTCTTGCTGAGCGATCACTTCTTTAAGATGCTTGATTTTCTGTATTTTCTTCGACTTAGTGCTCTTTGATGTTTCTCCTTCCTCAGTGTGAGTAAAGGTCTCATAATTCTGTGCAAACTCAATTGAGAGTTCAGGACTTTTGATGACAGGGCTCTCATCTTATTTCTCTGGTTATGAGTCTGTGTATGGCAGGTTCAAGATGTTGGTTTTCCTTTCTGTAGGCTGCTCTGTAGCAGTCTCAAAATTCAACTTTTTCTTTGACCTGTGAGATTTCACACCAGAGATTCTATCTTCTGGAGGTCCTAGAAGGGTTCTCCTCTTCCTCGAACTGCTTTGAGGAGTCAATTGCTTCTTTCCACCTCTCCCCTGTTCATTTACGGGTTGAGTTTGAGTTTCAAAGCCCTCCCAAAATAGAAAATGTTGCCAGCTCCTTCCCTTCTGTCTTAGCTCCTCCATAATGATCAATTTAATAAGGCCAAAGTGGCACAAAGTGTTCTTCATTCTTAGGGGTTCATCCCTATTCTTTTTACAGACCTTAGTTAAGATCTTGTGCAAGAAAAAAGGTAGATTGAGGAGAATTTTACCTGTGAAATGGTCTAGGAGCTTGAAATGATACATCATGATTTTATCATACCTGCCTTCTGAAGTTATGTAGAGTTGAATTCCCTTAAACAAATCCTTCCACTCATCCTCTAAATGGGAAATTGACATGCTCTTATTCCATGCATTATGCTTGAATTCTTCCTTCAAATATGCTCTGAAATTTAAGTTTTTGGTGGCAGTAGTTTTGAACCAACTCTGGCCCAATCTTGGTAGGCTGGTCACTGCAGCAATGGCAACTTCATCTACAATGATCTCCAAGGACCCGATACAGGCCTTATTCCTGTCAAATGTTTTAGCAAAAGCCTCTGCTGTTGACTGGTGACAACCATTCTGCAGCCTCTCAACAAATTCGATACAACCTGCGTTTGAGAAGTGTTTCTTCACTTATGGATGCATCTGTAGGAAGGATAGACTGTCCAACTCTTTTCTCGGTAAAGAAACAATGCGTCTCCTCGCCATCTGCAACCCAAAATCCCAAACAATTCTGCACACACAACAAAGCAAACTGTTATTCGGGCCGAGGTCTTGCGCTGGTGAAAGCACTCGGGAGTCGACTCTGTCTTTCAAAATTAAAAACTTAGCATACATTAGTGAGTGATGCATGTTGGGGAAGTGATGAACCAATGTGATGTCGTCAGCTAAGTAGTACAGCTTTTGTACCTGCGATAATAGATTCAAATTTGCCATTTTCGACGCCATGATTGTGAAGCATGCATTACTGAACAAGATCCAACTTGTAATCCGATTTAGACGTGCAACTCGAGTTTCCATGATTGTCCACTTTCACCAGCGCATCATTCTTGATTGCATGACGTGGGCTGAACATATCATCATTAGATTTTTTTACAACGTGGATAAAATGCACGTGATCTCCGCTTTCACTAGCACGCAACCCATGAGAAGTGCTCCTCGGCTATTGAAAACTTTCGCTTTCACTAGCGCACAACCCGTGAGAAATGCTCCTTAGCTGTTGAAAGTCACCACTTTCACCAGTGCACACACCGTGAGAAATTCTATTTGGATGTTTGAAAATCCCCGCTTTCAGCAGCTAACGACCTGTGAGAAATGCTCCTTAGCTATTGAAAGTTGCCACTTTCACCAGCTAACCATCATCTTTTAAGCACGCGTTAGCTGTTGAAAACATTTTATGAAAATTTTAAAGAGAAGATCTTTATGGGTCATCTTATTTCTAAGACAAAAATCAAAGTCTAAGTCTTGCAGCTAGAAAAACTCAAAACCAATTTGAGAAAACTACCAATAGCCATGCTATCCACCACAAAATGCGACCATAGGGACACGTTCATTTTGGGAGCTAACACATTTGATGCATCAACCCAAGAAATGGGGAGAATACCTACCACTAGTAGAATTTTCCTACAACAATGGCTATCATGAATCCTTAAAAATGAGTCCTTTTGAGGCTCTCTATGATAGACAATGAAATATTCCAATCAATTGGGACAACCCAGTGGACAGAATTACGTGTACCAAATATTTTAAAAGAAATGGAACAACAAGTAATTCAGATAAAAAAAAATCTGAAAATAGCTCAAGACATAAAAAAAGAGTTATGCAGACAACAATAGGAATCCTAGAGAGTTCAAAGTAGGACATCATTTGCATCTTTAAATTAGGCCCAGAAGAATTTCCTTGAGAATGAGAACTTGTGCCAAGATAGAACCTCATTTTTGTGTACCTTTTGAAATTATGGATAGAGTGGTACATGTATCATATAGACTATCACTTCCTCCCATAGTGAAAGCACATAATTTTTTCCATGTTTCGTTACTAGATAAATATGTACATGATTCTAATCATATAATTGACTAGTCTGTGATCCAGGTGGAACCAAAGGGAGAATTTCTTCCATAAACATAATGCATACTAGATAGGAAATAAATCCCACTCGGGAACAGAACCATTGCACAATTCAAGATGCAGTGGAAACACATTGGTCCAGATAAATCTACATGTTAAATGGAAGATTCCATGAAACAAGCATACTCTTTTTTGTTCATTGTTGTACGTAAAGATCACTGTGGCAGGTAGAACACCGAGAATGGTGTTCCTTTAAGGGGGGGTATTGTAATATGTAACAACCCTCCATTCACACAACACAAGATAATGAATACAATAAGGTAGGAATTTTTTTTTATGCGTAATGTTCTCTTACACCACACAAGGTAAGTAATTGCAATGAAGTAGATTATGGTACACACACATTTATGTTTATTTATTATTTACAACAAATAAGATAACATTAATTCGACAATTACATATGCAAAGACAGTAAAGAGGCAATGCCCACATTAGGTATTCAATCTATTCTTAAACAACATCACTTTAATTTGCAAATCCAAAAGTAACATCTACGCAATGGACGAACAATTCAATGTATTAAGAATTGTCTAAATTACAATGTCGAATCTAAAGTTAAAATAAGAATGTGATCCCAAATTTGACATATAAACTCATCACGTCTACCTTAATTTAGGGTTTTCACAGCTGCACTTTCCTTCTTTATGGTAAAGTATAGTCGTAGCATGCTTTCGAATAATTAAATAAAAAATAAATAATAGATCTGTTAAATTACATTGTGATAGTATTCATCACCTCTATTATTATAAACATTGACATTTATGAACTAAAAGTAACTCAATCACTAATGAAGATATATACATTGACATACAATAGATGTGGATACCAATGTTTAATCAATCCTCACAATACAGATCAATTATAAATCATTAATTTATATAATCATTATTTAAAGATTTACCATATCTATTAACCACTAACTTTCTCGCGTACTCAATATCAACCCGTAATAGGTTGGACAAGAATATTCAATAATTCTAACCTAGATCGTTGCATAAGTACTTAAGGGTTTAGTTATAAATTGTGGAAGACTGATTCTAGAAAAAATTTCTCAAAACATCTTATGCCAAATCATCAGACAACGCCATTACATAAGGCGCCAAGGAAGAGTCGCGAAGGAGTGAAATCCCATGAATTTTTAAATAATTTAGGACTTAAAAATTGTTCTGGATCGAGATTTATTATACGTCAGAAACAAGGCTTGGATTAAAGTAAATAAAAGATTGAATTATCACCTAACAATCTTCCAAACACTACCGGATGACAAGTCCAACAAGCCAACTACAACGTGTCCAATTAATTCAACTAGCAATTTAAAATTGTCCTTCTTTTACACCAAGAATAAGTTAGACATTCCACACAAAGACGTCTCATTAGTTCAAAGTTAAATGAAGAGATCCACTAGAGAAGGCCTAAATCTATTTTACCTTTGTGATTTCTGGAAGAACTAATATTAATCGATCTTCACTAACCACTGAGTAGACAAGATCAGTTTAGATTAATCATTGTCACCTACAAATTTCACCTCATCGTCACCTAGCTAAGAGGACTTCAATAGAAATTGATAGGAGGATGACCCAAAAAAAAAAACTATTGAGAAGGGATGAGTTAATGGTTAGTTATACCAGCTAGGTTAATCTCCAAGTAAATTTTGTAGCCTTAATTTAATCTTAGAGAATGAAATTCAGATAATTTTCTTATACATCAACGATGGCTAACATAAATTAAAATCATAATTCAGTATTCATTTTGAATCCATCATACTCTACATCAGTCTTATGCAAACAATATTGGAAAAGAACCAAAATTTCCACTAAGTCTTGAATTGAATGCTCTGACTTATGTAGTAAATATTGAAGATACAGAAAATAATCCTCCTCTACAAAAGATATTGAATTGGTTGTTGAAGTTATGAAAAGAAAGAGCCGAAGCATTAAATAAAATTGGTCAAAGACAACAAAATGTCAAGAATTATTTTGATCAAAGTGCTACGATAAATAATTTTCAAGAAGGTGAATTAGTATTACTCTGGAACAAAGAAAAAGAAAATACCTCAATGCATACAAATTTTGAAGAAATCTAGATCGAACCCTATCTCATTGAAAATATTTTGAGTTTCAATTCATACATGCTCAAGGATATGAAGGGAAAAATTTTGATGTTTCTTGTCAATGGGAAGCATTTGAAGAGTTTCTTTGCTTGAATTGTTTCTTCTCGCTTGTAAATAGTTTGTTTTCTTTGTTTTGTATATTCTCACCTTCTTGAATCCATATCTCAACTAATAAGACATTTGGTCTTGAGATTATGTACTCTTGATAACCCGCAGGGGGTTATCTTCCCATAGTTGGAGCCAGACTTTGAACCTTATAAGTTCTTCTTTATTTTTCATTTCTCTGCACTTGTATTTTTCCTTAGTATGTTTCCCTCCCATTATTTTCATGTCCTACCTCCATGACTTACATTTTTTCCATAATTATGTCATTTTTTTATATCCACGGGTTGGCAGACTCGCATACTCACAGTCTATCACTTTTCTTCTTTGAACCTCTTCCCAACACTTAGTTTATTTTTCATTTGCAGGTTGGTAGACTCGCAGACTCACATTTTCTTTTATTTCTATATTCTCGTCTTCACAAGTCCATCCGACAAATATCAATACCTAGCCATTTTTCTTATCACGGCAGACTCATGAACTTGCGAACTCTCAGACTTTCATTCTCATTTTAAATATTCCACTCTGGCACCCCTTCGTGATGTGTCCTACCTCTTTCACAATTCTCGAGTCATATTAAATGCTAATTCTACGAACTCAATTGTTAAATTAAATTTTGAAAATGTCGTTATTAATGATGTTTCTATCGAGGAAAATCACATTTACTTTAGGTTAATGTTCTCATCGAGGATCTAATGTAAATATTATTTCATTGTTCTAAGAGGCATTACAGAGAAGCCTGTCAACTTCACGAATATGGATGAAAGAAAACATAATTTTTGCAGGGATACCTTGAATCTATTTTCTATAAAAGATCACAATTACCACTAGTCGAGGGAATATTGGTATTATTCAATGTTTCTAGATAAAGATAATAATAAGGTTTGGACATAAGGAATAGCTCTCGTCGATTGTGTCCATGAGATTTTTGATTGCAAAGATATTGTCACCTAGTCCATTTATAAATTCATCCAAAATAGAATAATCATTCAACTAAAAAGCAACTCCCCTGTTTCATTGGCACTTTCAGTCTTCAAAAAAATGTAAAAGATACCAGATCCGAACTTAACATACAAAGGAGAAGAATCTAGATATTTTCTTCGATGGAAAAATAATGGAATGGAGCTCCTAAAAGAATATTTAAAATATCCTACTACAATGTCGGAAGATTTATCCAGAATCCGGGTTAGTTATTTAAAGGACCCTTATCAATAAATTGCTTGGTTATTTACTAGAGTTACCGATCAGGATTCTACGACAACTATTCCACGATTGACACTATATATTTTACATTTAATAATTCATGAGAATGTTGTTTTCGATTGGGAAAAGATCATATCGAATGAAATTTCTGCAAAGTTGATGAATTTCAGAAGTGAGAAAAAGTTCTATATGGCATATTATCTAATATTTGTTATCACACACTACCATATTTTTAGAGGTTTGAGTGTTGGACAAAGAGTAAACTCAAAAATCAACCTCGTAACTATGTGGTATCAATCTCTCTGGAGGAAAAACGTTATCCATTATTTTTATGAAGTTTACAATGACTTTGTCTCAGAATTTAAGAAATTACTCTTTTGAGAAGATACTTTCAGGCTTTCATTGGAAGCATCCATCTTTTTGGATAAAGAGGGAATTCTTGAGAAAATGGATAATGACAATACCATTAGGATTTTATTTTCTCATGAAAATCCTATATTTATCCCTTATTATGTTCCAAACAACTTATTAATCATAGAGGTGGTGAGGTAGTATAAGTTTTGGTTTCATTCTTTTTATAAAAGAAAGACAAAATAGTTAATTCCTCTGCCTTGGAAAGTTGTTGAAATTCTCTTAAGAGAAATTCCCAAAGTTTATGAATGTCTCTTACTTTGACCAGTTTAATTTTAAGTTTGCAAAAGAAATCAAAGGGTTTAACCCTAACAACCTTTTTAAGAATCACATGGTAGCAGTTGGGATCAGCCCCACAATGATCAATACACTCATATTTGGAGAAGAAGAGGGTGATAGTAATGACCCCCCTATTCAAGGTGTTGATAAAAATTCCGGTGACATAGAGATAATTGTGAGCACTACTGAAGGCCATAGGAAAAGAGGGAAACCCTCAAGTGAAACAAATTCTCAATCACCCATTGTTTCTCATAGAAGTCTTTTTCCTAAAGTAAATTCTCGGCCTGCATCGACCAAACAAAGAAAACCCTCAACTAATAATGCAAGTGATGATGGAAAAATAAATCCCCCTCAAGGAAGTCTAGAAAACCCTCATAAATTACAAGTGAAAATGAAAAGGGTTAACTCTCAACAAGAGATACAATAACAAAACATACCTAAAGATGATGTTTTGCTTGAAAATATGGACTTAGATGTTGCTATTGAAAATACCCAGTTTCTAGATGATGAAGAACGTGCCCAAGAAAATGTACAATATGTTGCATTAGTTGTTCAATATGAAGTCTTCTCTGACAAAGATGCATTTTCTGTGCATAATGTTCTATTCGATAAGTCTTAAAAGAAATTGAATTTTGAAAGAAACTCTAAGAATAAGAAGGGAAAGTCACGATCCACCATTGATACTAAAAATATGTTTTCATCAAAATTATCCTCAACTCATAAGGTCAAAGGGGATTCATTGAATGTTTCAATAATCAATATGGAAGAGGAAAATATCAGGCTTAAGGAGAGAGTCAAAGAATTGGAGGAAACTCTCATGCCTCCACCCATATTGGCTACCCTAGTCACCATGATACAACCTGACATAACTCTTCAAGGAACTCCAGATTCAAATATGAGTGTAAAAGGAATTTCAAGTTTAATCATTACTACTTGACATTTTGTTGAAGAGAATATAAAGAAAAGAATGTCTCTTTTTTAAGATTTATGGGACTTGAAAAAAAAATTCTCTCTCGGGCTCATAATTCAAAACACTAAAATACACTTAAATGCATATTTAAATAATGATGAGGGATTGTTCACAAATTGAGTTCCTATGTTTATAGAAAAAGTCTCGGCAATGACGGATCATGCAAGAAAAAAATAATGTTTTCCCTCCCAGATTTGTATGAAACAATTAAAGGAATGTTGGATGGAAATTATTAATACATTAAAGGGATTGCTAAAACAGTTAAAAGAATTATCATGGAAAAAGACTGAGGCATACTCAAATATTATTTATTTGGATATGGTGTGCAACACTATTAAACTTTCAGATCCAAACTTAATATAAAATTCAATTCTCATGAGGAGGGAGAAATTTTAAGAGCAAGTCAATAATTTGAAGAAATCATCGGCCACAAAAATTAATAGTATGGTTGAGTATACTTATGATGAATTTGGTAATTGGCTTGTTGAGTACATGAATAAAAATGAGGACATTGAAACTATATTGCAAAATTTATCTATTGATCATAGAGAAATTGAAAGTGAAATGTTAAATATCAAGGTAAAGTAAGAAGTGATCATTGCCCCCTTAATAGATTTTATTCAACCATGGTTAAACAAGGCTATAACGAAGATTTTTGAATTTCCAACAGAAGAAATTACAATCGGCCACATAATCACAATGGGAAAATATATAAACAGTGCATCAACAAGCAAATGAACGAGAGAGATTCCATTATAATCATGTTGTGTGTGCTCCACTCCATGGTATTATCTTCATCATATTTCTTGTAAATAATTTTTTGGTCCACAGGATCCCAAATCCCAGACCATTAATGGACAAATGCCTTTAAATTTCAAGTATTGTCATAGACATTATTGTTTTTGATAAATCCCAGAAAACTAAGTCGGGATCGGTTTTGATTGTATTTTATAACTCTGAGTTTTGAGTATAGAATATTTGAAGTTTATCTATCAAATATTATTTTGAGCTTTATAAGTAGTACTCTTTCAAAGCTATCTTGTGTCATTGGACCATTCCTCTTATTTGAATGTGATAATAATTTTTATTAAACTTTGATGGATGTGAGCATTTTAGCATTTTCTATATTGTGTGGTGTTTGAGGTTCATGTTCCACTTCTCAGAATTCTCCATATATATATATATATATATATATATATATATATTGTTTTTTAGTATTTTTAAAGTTTATTGAGCCATAAAGAGTTGGATT
>CBVK0100097410.1:0-32807 GCA_900067695.1 Picea abies
GATTATGAATTCAGATGATATCCATTTTGTATCATTGAAGAAAAAGCAGTGTCTTTGAATCAAGGGGCAGATTGGCTCCTTCATCTGCAACAGTTAGGGCGTTGGGGAAGAAGCTGACAGGATGTTGAAAGAAATGAAGTTATTTATGAGTTTCCCATGGCACTATGATCCTTATGGGATCATCTTAGAGATGAGGGTGAAGAACAGGAGTATTTGCATATGCTCTTTATCTTTTCTTGTTATCATAGCAAATACTCCTATGATAACAAGAAAAGAAAAGAGTTGATATTTTCTTATATAGCATACATGATATTAGAGTTGATTTCTATAATAATTTTCATCTGTTTTAGTTTACCCCTATCCATAGAGATATTTTCCTCGTAACACCTAGGTATAGTACACCTTCAATTTTGACAGTGGATCTGTTTGCAAGATGGAGAAAAATAGGGGTATCCCTTAAGAATCCCTGAAGATTGATTTTCAACATAGTATCTTTGGTCATAACATTTGTGAAAACCCCTAAATCTATAAGAGTTTTATGTATCAAGTTTTTTTTTATATGAACATTCACTATAGGACTTCCTTGATCCAAGTACTTAGGTATAATTAACTTCCCCAACATAAGGTCAACAAAATTTCCTATAACATTTATGGTGCGGGAGTATTTTACTTTTCTCCTTGACCTTTTGATGCACTCTTATTTGATAAATCTACTGAAAATGGGCACATTCTTGATGGATTGTAAGATAGGTATCTTTATGCACAAACTCTTGAGTTCTCCTAAAAGTTCTTTCTCTTCAAATGTATAAGTTTTCTTTTCATTTAATATTTCAGGATAAGGATGAGTTTATGTTTGGGTTGAGGTAATATATTATTTCTCACATTCTACATCTTTTATGAGATTTAGTTGTGGCTGCAATACTTTTCTTGATCTAAGAATAATTTCTTATACTTCCAAGGAATAGGTCTGATAAGTTGTTTCATTATTGTACATAGGTCAAACATGATTTCTATTTGGATTTGGAGCATGTTGAGCAAGTAGTTGAGGTTGTTTAGGAGGAACATTATTTTGAGTAGTGTTATTGGGTTGAGGAGGCAGAGGTATTAATGAAGGTTCCTGAAAATTTTGTGGCCTCCATCCTTGTAGAGGTCGACTCCACTGGGGGTTTTGTTTTTGTGGTATGCTAGGAAAGGATTGGTATGGAGTGTAGATTTTAACCTTGTACAATATTTACTTTAAACAAATTTTCAGTAAAAGAACAGAAAAGATACAATGGAAAATACAAACATCACACAGATATTTTTCCCCTAGAAACCCAAACCGGGAAAACTAGCTTATTCTATATTCTTTCATAGTGATACATTGTTTACAATAAAATATACATATAGGAGACAGTGACATCCAAAATCCTAACCCAATGACCTGGATTATTCAACAAACCTAATTCCTTAATTGGAAATAGAAAACCATCAGCAAAAACCATGTGCCGAAATAACCACCCAACAATGGAAATGAAAATCGAGGCAACACTAAAAATGAGGCAAAAATGCGACACATTTCTCGAGGATTTTTTTTTTTCAAAGAATATAACACATACGCAACATGGAGGAGGAATTGGTGGTCCTTTATATTTCTAAGGACTTGGATTTGTCCAAGGAGATGGATTGGGATTATACCATGGTTGAGAAGACATTTGGGTATTATATGCACCAAAATTTTGAGCATCATTGAAGTTCATATCTGTTTGGAAGGTTCTTGGTGCTCCAAGCCTCCTTTTATTAATGAAGTGTAGTGATTCCAAATTCTCCTCATCTCCTCAAAATGTATCTTTCAATCTTGGAAAATAAGGACATGTGTTAGTTGGATGATTTTCTTCACAAATACCACAAACATCTATAAGGTCTAGATGGCACTCATTTTTAGGATGTGCTTTAGTGAATTTAGGGAAATAGATAGCCAATGCTTTCTTTGATTCCTCCTATTTCTTCTTGATCTCCAAAGCATCCATTTGTTGGGCTAAAGAATGAAATATATCAATTTTCATATCTTCTATTAACCCTCCTAATTCATTTTTTGTATGAGATTTAGGGTTAGAATATTGAGCTATCAATTTTCACATGCACCTCTATGTGACTAATTTCATATCTGGAAATTTCTTCCTAGTGATCTAACTATTACTGGACAACTTTACATTGAAATTATTTATTGAAAGCATATGAAACAAAAACAACAAGATCAAATATGAATCATCAATAAAAAAGAGACACAATAATTATGTTCTATAATCTTTTTAACATTAGAAATCCTGAGGGAAAAACTAACCCTCCCAAACAATACAATATCACCAAAAAATATGAGGACAACCTTGTACTCCAAAGTCACCAAAATTGAGAACACTCTTTTTCTCCAATATACAAAGAAGAAAAAAAAAAAGCTCAACAATATCCCTAGGAATCTCCTCTGCACAAGAATCTATTATAGACTTCTTGTATATCCTACTGATGTGGCCTGTCATTCTGTATGGAAATGTACCTGACCAAAAACTCAGATACGTAACTCACCAACTGACAACTGGTGAACATATGTTGCTTTCTCCACTACAAATTGTGTATGGTATGAAAAAATTTATCACATGTGTGACCTTCTTTGCATCTCTCTCTTGATCCATATTCCCCACCTTGTATAATTCCCATTTGTTGAGATCACCAATCCTCCTAGCACAAGTGAAGACTCACTTATGTTAGGTCCATCATGTCTCCACACTCTCTCTACATGATATGAAATGTCCTCTCCTTTATATACAATCCTTAGGGGTCACCATATAATCCCCTACATAAGTCATCATCAAATTAGTCTTTCCTTGTGGGTGTTAAGCCCCAACACGAGACCAAAAACCCATCATCAAACCCATGAAGCACCTACTCAAATCCAAGGGGGTTTTCACCAAACTGAAAGCGTGATGTGTTTCCCATGATGATTCCCACATGTCAAATACCTAGGTTGATGTGAGAATACCTTCTTGAAGATACAAAAATTAACACTCCCTCTTAGCGAGAAATTTATTCTCACCACACTCCATAAGTGGGATTGCCTCATGATGCTAAAAAAAGCATCAACACTCCCTCTTAGCGAGGGAGAAATTCCATCCTCCATCATCACCTGGAAGTATCTCTATCTCTCGTACTGGATACTATACCACAACTGCTCTCCAATCCTTGTGATTGGTTGTTCCCTCTATCATCGAAGAAAATCATTCTCTCTAGTCCTCCTGACTGGATGCATCCTCAATCACTGAAGAAAATATTGTTGTCTGACATGATACCATCCTGGAAGACATCCTGCACCTGGAAGCCTCATTCCTTTGAACCTCCTGTCTGGACATCTCAAGCCATGAAACCTACCCGATAGTATTGGAATATGCCTCTATCCCATCTGGACCTGAAGGTTGGATCCCATTGAGGGACTGAATCTCCCTCTGAGCCTCTTGACTCCCTTTGAGTCCACACAACCTTTGGAGCTACCTACTCCCTGTTCATTATCCTCTTTACAATCCTAGGAGGTTTCTTCTCCCTACTATATCCTGAGGAATAAACACCTCTAAACTTTGGCTCCCTTTGATACGGTTCTATTAGTGGGGCCACCTTACTCACCACTCATGGAGCTACCTACTCCCTTTATACCTGTGCTACTGGTGGGGACACCTTCCTCACCATTAGTGGAGCTACTTTCTCCTCCTCATCTATCTCTTTACTGCTACTAGTCGCAACATGCATAGGTTGGCCCTATCTAACTTCATGAACCATTTTTTATATGAAGCTAGATCTTATGGGCATAAACAACTCTTGTATAACTCAAAATAATATGTGGTGCAACTTTCTCTCAATCTCTGAGACTAAGAGAACACTCCTTCTGATTTCTAGCACCCACAACACATTTGACACCCTTAACACCTATATTGACTGTAGCGCACCATTTTTTGGCTACCAAGGCTTAGACACTCTTAAAATAAATCTATAACACCCCTTTGTACATAACTCATACAGGCATTATATAATCCACATGTGTTTAAGCAAAGAAATACATGTAAGCTCAGAGTAAACATATTATTTACTGCTATAATAACAATCAATAACATTAACATTAAATTGATATGCATAGCAGAATACATGATGATTATAATACACAGAGATACAGAAACATAATTAAAGCATCATTTGGTACTTATCTTTGAGCAGTGGTAGTTCCACCAACCAAGTGCAGGCCTTCCACGAACCTCCCAGCCTTAGACCACACTGCTCATCAGCTCAATAGTGGGTCACCCCCGAGCTGGGACTAAGCTCCACCCCAAGACAAGGAATCCTAGGCTAGGCTGAGGTTATAGGGAAACATCACATAGCCACAAGGATGGAGTTCTCTCCCAGGAACCTCCCACATTCATTGCCCACAGACCCTCATTCCCCACATGCCTGTTCCACCCCAGGAGTATACACCTTCTCTGTCACCTAGACAGTCCTTCGGCTGCTAATATCCCTTGCCTTGGGTTACAGGAACACGCCAAACTGGAAGTCTCTAGGCTCTATGGTAGCTACAAGGTTCCTTCCAGGAGTTCTCTCCTTCCTCTGTGCACTCTCTCACCTGGAGGGAGTCGCTCATAGGTCCAGCAACCTGTTATTCCAACTTCAACCACCTCTCTCACCTAGATAGAGTGTTGTACAAACTGGCCAACAAGACACACAGGATCAAACACTACACGTCCACCACAATAAATGGGAATCCAGACACGAACACCCCAGGGCAGCTCCAGACAGGTGCAACAGCATAACCAGGCTTAGCAGGAATGGGACACTTCTGTTTTATCAATATGGCAACACGGGATAGACTCACACTCTAGATTCTTAGGGATGTGTGACGCGTCGTCCACATAGGGATCGATTCAGACTCCCCGGTTTAGAACAGAGAAGGGGTGTACTAGCTTTCCAGAACAAACATAGACTCTTTCCTGAAATCAACATAGGCTTCTCGTTCAGGGAATGTACACATGGGTTTTCTCAGAGCCAGACCCAAAATTTTCAAATCATAGGCATGCACGAAGGTTCTCTGCAGGAGTTGGGTTGGTCGTACTATCCAGGGCTCCGTACACGTTCAAGAAATCGAGTAGAATGGAGGAGGAACCCTTCTCACGGCTCACCCTAGCCATTTTGTTCACATGCATCAGGGTTGACACTTGTCACCCATGGAACTGCATGCATTCCACCAGCATGCATCACCCTTGTACGTCCTCTCGTTTCCAGAAACTTAGGATAAAAAATAAAATGCACATGTCTTTTTGGGATAATATTAAAATATTATTCCCAGGCTTAACCTCTAGGCTCAACACTTACCCCCTTTCCCACCTTCTAGCCCCAAATTCCTTTCCTTCTCTGTGGAAGCTCAATCCCCCTTCACTCATTCATCGTGGTCAATCTACACCTGGCAGTGTTTACAATTTTATTAAATGTTTTGCATACATACAAGTACAAAATCAGGCCCTTAGCCTCCAACCCTTAGGCTCTCTGGCCTAACAAAAACATAAGCCACCAGTTTATAAAAACATGGCTCACCAGCCTATAAAACATAATTACAATTTCTTTCAGAACATGGTTTGCAACAGGACTCGGCCTTGGGGACACTACAATCCCCCTCCCCTTATTTTTGCATTGTCCTCAGTGCAACTTTACACAACATCTACAAGCTTTTCAAAAAATTTCAAAAAGATGCGGGTACTATGCTCGCATAACATTTGCATTCTCCCATGTCGCATCCTCAGGAGCGTACTAGGTCCATTGGACCTTTACAAGCTCTATGGCTCGATTCTAGAGATGTTTGCTTTTCCTGTCTAATATGCGCACAGGATGCACTTGCAAGACACCTTCTGGTTCCACCTGAATCACATTCCAATCACCTGAATCACATTCCAATCGATAACATGATTAGCATCAGGTACATATTTCTTAAGCGGTGAAACATGAAACACATTATGTACAGTCATAGATGCAGGTAGTGCAAGCATATATGCAACTGGCCCAATCCTTTCCAGGATCTCAAATGGCCCACAAAATCTTGCTGCCAATTTGGCGCAACTTCCCAGCCTCAGGGAACTTCTGTTAGTTTTCACTTTCAGGAAAACATGTTCACCCACTTTGAATTCTCTATGGGTTCTGTTACTGTCAGCGTAACTTTTCTGCCTATCCTGGGAAGCTTTCAGATTCCATTTAATTTTTATCATTTGATCTTCCATCTCTTTGATCAGCTCAGGCCCAACTACTACTCTGTCAACTGGATTATCCCAACTCACTGGAGTGTTGCACTTTCTTCCATAAATAGCTTTGAATGGGCTCATCTTCAATGATGCATGATACCCATTATTATAGGCAAATTCTACCAAATGCAGGTAGTCTTCCCACCTTGATGGTTTATCCATCACATACATTCTCAGTATGTCTTCTATTACTCTATTCACCCTCTCTGTTTGACCATCAGACTCAGGATGATATGTTGTACTAAAGTTCAGATTAGTTCTGAATCCTTTGAACAGTCCTTTCCAGAAATTTGAGGTAAATTTTGGGTCCCTATCAGACACAATTGTCTTAGGAATTCCGTGCAAGCGTGCAACTTCTTTTAAAAATATATCAGCAACATCAGCTGCCTTGTGGGTGGTTTGCAGTGGAATAAAATGGGCATCTTTAGTAAGCTTGTTCTGGGCAATCCTGTGATAAAATCCATTGTTACCACGTCCCATTTCCATTCAGGAATGGGTAAAGGCTATAGAAACCCTGCTAGGTGCCTATGCTTAGCCTTAACCTTCTGGCACTCCATACATCTGGTGATGTATTCGGTGATTTCATTCTTCAAACTCGGTCAAAACTAATGGCTTTTGACTGCTACCACAGTCTTCTGATATCTAGGATGTCCAGCATAAGCCATGTTATGAATTTCTTTTACATATGCCAGCTTCAATTCTTGGACATTGGGTACATACACTCTGTTTTTATATAGAAGTAAGACATCAGTTCCCAACGTGTAACTTTCCTTGGTCTGTGGTCTCTCATACTGTTTTAGCTTTGCTACTAAACCTCTGTACTGCAAATCAACATTTGCAGCTTCCAAAATTCTATCTTTAATCTTAGTTCTATACATGCTAATGGTTGTACCATGTAATTTGTGCACCTTTCTGCTGAGTGCATCAACCACCTTATTTTCTTTCCCTTTGATATGCTTGATATCAAAGTCATATTCACACAGGAACTCCAGCCATCTGATTTGCCTGGCATTTAAAGTCGGTTGATCAAATAAATATTTCAGACCATTTTGGTTTGTTCTTAATTCGAATATCCTTCCCATGAGGTAATGTCTCCATTTCCTCAATGCGTGGATGATTGCTGCCAACTTTAAATCATGAGTGGCATAATTCCTTTCATTCTCTTTCAGATTTCGGGACTCATAACAAATTACAAATCCCTCTTGGTTGAGAACTCCTCCTAGCCCCTCCTTACACACATCGGTGCACACTACGTAATATTTGTTTGGATATACAATATTCAATATTGGAGCACTGGTTAGAAACTGCTTCAATCACTAGAAGCTGCTCTCACATTCTTCAGTCCACTGGAACTTCTTCTCCTTCCTTTGCAAGGAAGTGATAGAATGAGCTATCTTTGAGAATCTGGCTATAAACCTTCTGTAGTAGCCTACCAGACCCATAAAAGATCTAAATTATGCCACATTCCTTTACATTGGCCATTCTCAGATGGCCTCAACCTTTTTAGGATCCACAGCGATCCCTTCTTCAGATATAATGTGTCCCAAGTAATGAATCAGCCTTTGATAAAATGAGCACTTGCTTAGTTTTTTGTATAGCTGGTGTTCTCTCAACACCTGCAGCACCATTCTCAAGTGTTGCTCATGTTCTTCCTCTGTCTTGGAATACACCAAGATATCGTCCAGGAAGATTATGAAAAACTTGTCCAAATAATCTCTGAACACCCCATTCATTAAGCACATGAAAACAGCAGGCGCGTTTGACAATCCAAATGGCACCACTGTGAACTCATAATGACCGTACCTTGTTCTAAAGGCAGTCTTGTTGATGTCCTCATCATTTATCCTCACTTGGTGATATCCAGATCTGAGGTCTATTTTTGAGAATATATTCACATCCTTCAACTGATCAAAAATATCATTGATCCTTGGCAGAGGATACTTGTTCTTGACAGTGACCTTATTCAACTGTCGAAAATCAATGCACAGTCTCAGCATCCCATCTTTCTTCTTCACGAATAGGACTGGGCCTCCCCACAGTGACACGCTGGGGTGAATGTATCCCTTCTTTAGTATCTCTTTGAGTTGCAATTGCAAATATTTCATCTCTGGCGTACTCATTCTATAAGAAGCCTTCGAAACTAGAGCTGCTCCCGCCATCAAATTTATAGAAAAATCGATGTCCCTCTTTGGAGGTAGTCTAGGTACCTCCTAAAATATGTCCTTAAATTCTTTGAGTACCTTGTAGTCTTCCATATTTGAGACTACATCTCGGGATGCTTCTTCCACCCGAGATGCAAATAATTGACAGCCTTTCTGGTAACATTTTTTCAGTTGCATTGCTGAGATTTCTCTAACAGCCACAGCTCTGGGAATTCCTTGGACTGTTACCTGATTTCCCTCTTCATTCAGGCATGTAAAACTCTTGTTATAGAAGTCTAGAAGGGCATGGTTTTGGTCCAACGATTCCATCCCAATTAAGCAATCGTATGAGCCTAAAGGAAAAATGTTCAATTCAGCCATGGTGCTCATTCCTTTCATGTCTATTGAACAGGACTTAACCAATTCAGTGACCTTCCTTTTGGTTCCTGTGGCCAACTTCACTATCCAAGGATTTTCATGTTTGCTTCTCATTAGATGCAAACTATCCACCATTATAGGATCTACATAACTATGGCTAGCTCCTAAATCAATTAAAATAACAAGTGGTCGGTTGTTGATTGTACCTTCCACTTCAATCATGTGCGATTGAAATTCTTGTTGCTTGTTGTCCAGAGCTACATAGATCCTCGGCATTATGCTACCCATATCCTCCACTGTTTCAGCTTGCTGAACAGTATGGACAGTTCTCGCTTTATCTTTTCTGTGGGGACAGTCTCTGTACTTATGATTCCCTTTACAACCCCAACACTCCATAGGTGGCGGTCTTGGCATCTGCTAACTCCCTTCGACTTTCCTGGGATCTCTAAAAGATGATTGTCCCCAAGGACTGTTTCTGAAAAAGGGAGGCTTGTTTCCCTTCTGCCTCTATTCTTTCTTAAACCTCTTCTGGTCATCCCAAGCCTTCCAAAAGGTAGGCTTTACTCTCTGTTGTTTGTATAGGCATTTCTCCCTTCCTATGGTTTCTTCCATGGTCTTAGGATCGTCATATTGAATCTTGTCACCAATGGAAGGTGGTAGTCCACTCAGATACCTATGAATTTCGACAGCCTTGTCTTTGATGAAAATAACATATTTCAGTAGTTCTAGAAAACTTCGTTCATACTCATCAATGGTCATGCAGCCCAACTTGAGTTCAAACAACTCCTTCATCTTTCTATCATAATACCTTTTAGTCAGGTATTTCTTCTCGAAATACCTCTTAAATTCCTTCCAAGTGACCTCTTTATCTTTGATGTGTTGCACCTACACAAAGTAATCCCACCACATGGATGCTTTTCCTTTCAGTTGATACATTGCAATTCTTCCTTCTGCATGGGCGGAATAATTCTGCAGTTGGAAATATTTCCTCATGCCAAGCAACCATGTCTCAATATCTTCCTCCTTCTTATGTTCTCCATCAAATGTTGGAGGCTTAATCTTGTTCTTCTCCCCTTTCAATTCATCCTTTCCAAATTTTCGGTGTTTTCTGGTAGGGGACAGGCTTGAACTACTGTGTGTCTCCTTGCCAGAATGCTTCGGGGAGAGACGGTAATGTCTATTACCAATCCTCGATCTTCTTCTCCTCTCATGGGTTCTGAAACTTCTTGATATGCTGATGTCACTTCCTTTTTCCAATTTATTTTCTATTCTTTCCAGGCTCTTCAACATTTTTAAGTTGAATTCACCCTGTTGATCCCTGATTTTCATGAGCTTTCAACTATCATCTAGGTGAGCCTGGGCATATTTCTACAATATTTCGATGAGTTGCATCATATGTTCTTCTTTATCCATCTCTTTTTCATACCCATTAGAGTTTGTTCCTTCTACTCCCGGTTTGACATCCCTTCCTACCCTCTTGTCCTCTATTTCGGAGGAAATCTGCACCTTTTCCCACTCCATACTTGACGTTGGTTAATTGAAATCCTGACTCTCGTTGAACTCTGCACACACACTGTGCAATTCAATTTGAAGTTTTTCAAGCCATTAAAACCTCACGAAAAATCCACAACATTTATAAACCAATATGAACAAGAACAAAAGACGTTTCGATTCAAATAATTTTTCTGAGCTCTCGTTGGGCTCTGCAAATTTCGGAACTTTGGAATCTCGGTCCATGGAGATCCAATAGTTAAATCTTCATAACCAAAGTCACCTTTTCACAACTCGTGATCTCACAAGTTCGTGAGTCGAAGACCCTTGACTCATTTCCTCTAAACGTTGATACCCGAGATGCGACACGAGTATGGCTCCCTCCTCACTAGTGTCTGCTACGCATGACCGTAGTCTAGGGCTAAGTGCTAGCACTCTTCGCTACTCATACATTCACGAGTTGTGGTGTCCAACCCTGGAACCTCCCTTTCATGAAACCCTAAGAAGCGATGTTGAATTTTATCCTCACGTTCTCGCTACTCGTGACTTCACGAGTTTCAATGTCGAGCTCCCGTGCTCTTATCTCACGAGTCCCCGAAATTGCGAATTACTTTATTCTCCGGGCCCACAGCACAACTGTCACCCTTCACCACTGTGGCTCGTGGTACATCTAGGAGGGTCCATGTTGCTTTTAACGACGTCATCAGGTCCCACCACTCTCGCCTGTCTTCTCGACTCACTGGCACATGGTACACATTCATGTGCCCACATAAAATCCAAGCATGGAATCCAACGGTCAGATCCCCTCCTCAGATCAACGGCATAGATCTTTTCAGAATTTTGGGGTTTCAGGCATCAGGAGTTCATGCACTCCACATCTTGAACCTCCATCTGTAGAAATCCTGAAATCATTGTTTACTAAACTACATGATCCAATAGTCAAGTTCTTCTCCCCATCATCTACGGTGTAAATCTTTTTGGCATTTCAGGGTTTTTGGGAGTTCGCGTATCGCGACTCCCACACTCCTGTGTGATTCAAAAGGGATTTAAACCCTGCACATACTCTCCGGACCCGATGTTCATGAGGGTTCACCTTCCCTCTCGAGCAGATCCTAAGGTTCTAACATTATTGGTGTGGAGACCTATTTCCCTATGGCCATAGACCACACCGACTATTGTTTCACACGCCGCTAAACCTCCTAAGCTAAAAAACTCGTCAAGTAACTCCTTGACACTTCAAGGCAAACCAAGGTCCGAAATTGGCCTTCCAGACCCAATTTTCCTCACACTCTTGGTCCAAAGACCGATCCACTAGCCCATCTAGGCTCTGTGTCGAAACCATAGCTCTGATACCAAACTGTAGCGCACCATTTTCTGGCTACCAAGGCTTAGATGCTCTTAAAATAAATCTATAACACCCCTTTGTACATAACTCATACAAGAATTATATAATCCACATGCATTTAAGAAAAGAAATACATTTAAGCTCAGAGTAAACATATTATTTAATACTATAATAACAATCAATAACATTAACATTAAATTGATATGCACAGCAGAATACATGATGATTATAATACACAGAGATACAGAAACATAATTAAAGAATCATCTTGTACTTATCTTTGAACAGTGGTAGTTCCACCAACCAAGTGTAGGCCTTCCACGAACCTCCCAGCCTTATACCACACTGCTCATCATCTCAGCAGTGGGTCACTCCTGAGCTGGGACTAAGCTCCATCCCAAGACAAGAAATCCTAGGCTAGGCTGAGGTTACAAGGAAACAACACACAGCCACAAGGATGGAATTCTCTCCTAGGAACCTCCCATGTTCACTGCCCATAGACCCTCATTCCCCACATGCCTGTTCCACCCCAGGAGTATACACCTTCTCTGTCACTTAGATAGTCCTTTGACTGCTAATCTCCCTTGCCTTGGGTTACAAGAACAGGCCAGACCGAAAGTCTCCGAGCTCTATGGTAGCTACAAGGTTCCTTCCAGGAGTTCTCTCCTTCCTCTGTGCACTCTCTCACCTAGAGGGAGTCGCTCATAGGTCTAGCAACCTATTCTTCCAACTTCAACCACCTCTCTCACCTAGAGAGAGTGTTGTACAAACTAGCCAACAAGACACACTGGATCAAACACTACACGTCCACCACAATAAATGGGAATCCAGACACGAACACCCCAGGGAAGCTCCAGATAGGTGCAACAACATAACCAGGCTTAGCAGGGATGGGAAACTTTTGTTTTCTCAATCTGGCAACATGGGATAGACTCACACTTTGGATTCTTAGGGATGCGTGATGAGCCATCCACACAGGGGTCGATTTAGAGTCCCCGGTTTAGAACAGAGAAGGGGTGTACCAGCTTTCCAGAACAAACACAGACTCTTTCCCGAAATCAACACAGGCTTCTCATTCAAGGAATGTACACATGAGTTTTCTCAGAGCCAGACACAGACTTTTCATATCACAGACACGCACGAAGGTTCTCTGTAGGAGTCGGGTTGGTCATACTATCCAGGGCTCCGTACGCATTCAGGCAATCGAGTAGAATGGAGGAGGAACCCTTCTCATGGTTCACCCTAGCCATTTTATTCACATGCATTAGGGTTGACACTTGTCACCCATGGAACTGCATGCATTCCACTAACACGCATCACTCTTGTACGTCCTCCCCTTTCCAAAAACTTAGGATAAAACATAAAATGCACATGTCTTTTTGGGATAATATTAAAATATTATTCCCAGGCTTAATCCCCCTAGGATTAACCTCTAGGCTCAACACTTAGCCCCTTTCCCACCTTCCAGCCCCTCATTCCTTGCCTTCTCTATGGAAGCTCAGTCCCCCTTCACTCAATCATCGTGTTCGTTCTGCACCTAGCGGTGTTTACATTTTTATTAAATGTTCTGCATACATACGAGTACAAAATTAGGCCCTTGGCCTCCAACCCTTAGGCTCACTAGCCTAACAATCACATAAGCTACCAGCTTATAAAAACTTGGCTCACCAGCCTATAAAACATAATTACAATTTCTTTCGGAACATGGTTTGCAATGGGGCTCGGACTTGGGGACACTACATTTACTCCAGTTGGAACGATACTATACCAGATCCTCATACTGCATGCTTGACTCACATGACAAGATCCACACACAAGTTTGAGCCGGTCTCTATGAAAGTGTTAAAAAACTATCTAGCACTTGTTGTTGGATTACTAAGAGGGGGGGTGAATCAGTAATAGAGAAATTTAATTATTTTTCACCATAAAATGAAAGTGTTATATCAATGTATCATTATCATCCAATAGTTGCAGAGTAAATAAACAATGAAAAAATGATCAATCACACACATACATAGTACACCAGTGTTTTACATGGAAACCCAAAGCAGGAGAAAACCATAGAATTCTTTTTCTTATATGTATTTAAGAATTAAATTCATTGGAAGCAAAAAATTCCTTTGTTTTCCATCTGCAACTAGAAGGAGGCTCCAACCCCATAGTTTCTCAGGCTACAACCTGAGGGAAGCTCCAACTCCCCAATTCTCTAGCTACAACAAGAAGGAGGCTACAACCCCCTATGTTCTCTGACTACAACCAGAAGGTGGCTACAACCACCTTTCCTTTCCCTGTCCAACTTCCCTGACATAGAAGTAGAATGATGGAACCATTGTCACACTATCAGTGTGAGATATACCATTGTAACAACCTGTACCACCGACCTGTAGCCAACCAACCTGTAACAACATGTAATCAACCTGTACCATAAGAAAGTGCATCAACCATGCACCAACCTATACCACAACCTGTACCATCAATTATTTCATCAACCATTCACCAAATATGTACCAATCATGCATCAAATACACATAAACTATGACTCATCAATATCTACCAACATCAACAGCTATACACCTCATGTATGTGCCAACTCATCAACTACTTGTCTCAACCATGTACCCAACATGTACCTCAACCAAAATTCCTCATCAATTTCATCATCCAAATCTAATTTGTAGTGTTGTAATATACCAGGTGTATATGATCACATACCTACAAACCTTCCTTAACTTTAACAACAAGAGACTAGCATTTTTATCAAATTTAACTTTAGTCTTACATAACTAGTTTTGGATTAGTCAACAACCCTAACTTGTAATAATCATAACTATGTACCTGTAATAAATAAATATATGAAAATGGTACACAATTTTATTCATTTCCTTTTATGACATTCCGCCAGCCTTCACTACTTGGAACCTCTCATAAAATGAGTTATAGCAAAAATGGCATACCTTGTTAAATTCTAGATTATTCTAGAGAGCGAACTTGTAGAGCATGCCCCGCACATAATTTTTGTTGTATGGATCTGAAAATTGAACACATAATACTAAAGCCTGTACTCTAACCAACACATTTGGGCTTACTGAATTTCAATCTATTATGAAGAAGTTATGACATTTTTACCCAAAACACATGTTTTAGACTAGTTTCAAGACTAGCCACAAACCCTATTTTGCACGGAGTGTAACTCAAAAAATACAACGGCCCACAAGATAAAATTTGTACCACAACTACTTGGATAGGTTTCCTAAATGGCCTACCAATTTCACAGTCTGAATCATTCTATATAAAAAAATTATTTCAAAAATGGTAAGATGACCTGTAAATAACATACCTTAGAAAGCATCATCAAAAGAATTTATTCTCCCTTGAATTTTGGCCTTCTTTACTTCACCTTCCCTTTGAAATTCAGCTTAGATATCCTTTGGTTACCTCAATCACTTGTAGATATTCAATATTCTCAAGTGGGATTAAAATGAGAGAGCCTTGCCTCTTATTTATACTTTCATGTAGCTTCCTCAAGAGGTTACCTTTTAACCATCTTAACCCACTTTCCTTATTTTACGGTTAACCCACTTCTAATTTCTCCAGTAAATTTATTATTTAAATAATTTATTTTTTATTCACTTTGACTTATAGTACACTCAAAACTTCACTTTATTATTTACCTTCTAAAATCTCTTAAACCTTTTTGACTACTTTGACCTTTTGGGGCTTCTAGATGACTCATGAGGGTTCTCCAACTTCACTTGACCATAACTCTCTAACTGTGAGGAGTTATGTGACATTCCACATACCAATGGAAATGGAATGACATGTAATATCCATCTAGAATAGTCTTGCCTGAAAATATATCAAAACTCATACCATTATTCATCAAACAAACTTGGTTCCATTACCCAAACCTGGGTTCTCCAAATTCTCATGGCCATAACTCTCTAACTGTGAGGAGTTATGTGACATTCCACATACCACCGAAAATGGAATGACATATACTATCCATCTAGAATATTATTACCTTAAAATATATTAAAACTCATACTATTATACATTAAACAACATTGGGTCCATTACCCAAACCTTTGTGCTAACGGAATTCGCTACCGAAATTTCTCCAAGGGTTGACATCAATCAATAAGGGTTGAAATTAATCTACAATATCACTCTCCAATGGTTGAAAATAATGAAAACCAACAATCCATACCAGTTGTCCATCAAAATAATCCATCTATCTGACAGTCTCCCCCTTTGGCATTGATGGCAACACTTAGTCATGATAACATTCATGCTTATACTCCTCATCAATGTTTCTATCTCTCCCCCTTTGACATAAATAGAAAATGGTATCTCACTTTGGGGCTACTCCCCCTTACTGAACTCTCCTTGGGGATGCTCCCCATGTCTACATGCCTTTGATTTTTATTTGTGTTTACAAGTCTCTGATTACTCTCTCTCCCTTCATATGAATAATATCTCCCCCTTTGATAAAGGGTATCACTCTTAAGTCATATCGCTCATTCTTCCCTTGTGACAATCACTCCCCTTGGAAACATGCCTCTATGCTCTCTCTCCAAGCATTTACTTTTGCATCTGATAAATATATCCCCCTTTTTCATCAATGGAAAAGGTATCTTTCCATCCGAGACTTCTCCCCCTAACTAAACTATCCTTGGGGATACTCCCCCTGACTAAATTCTTCCTGAAACTGATCTCCTGACCTGACCTATCCTCTTTATGGTGCTTCCTTGTGTAAATATAAGACATATAAGACAAGCATTCAAAATCATTCATTTTGGAGTAGAAATTACTCTCTGTCTCTGGAGAAGATACTCAAAGGATTTCCATGGAAGCAGTTTTGTAAATATGTCTTCCACTTGTTCTTTTGTGCCCACAAATTCAACTCTAATGTTATTCTCTGCAACCTGTTCCCTTAGAAAGTGATACTTGATTGGAATGTTCTTCATCTTGGAGTGCATCACCATGTTCTTTGAGATACTTATGGAACTTTTATTATCACAATAGATTGGAATGGGCTCATCATACCTAACCTGTATATATGTCATAGTCTATTTCATCCATAGAATATGTGTACAACATGTTGTTGTTGCAATATACTCTTCCTCGGCTGTAGATAAGGATATTGATGATTTTTTCCTTCTTAGCCATGATACTAAACACTCGCCCAAGTAGAACGTTTCTCCACTAGTGCTTTGTGGGTCATCAATGCAACCTGCCCAATCTGCATCTGTGTAGGCAATAAGTATATATCCTTTCCTTTTGGATACCATAATCCAAACTCTTCTATTTCTTTGAGATATCTGAAAATCCTCTTCACTGCTATGACATGTGTTTCCTTTGGTGCTGCTTGAAATCATTCCACTTGTCCAACTTCTTGCATTACATCTGGTCTGGATGTTGTCACATATGGATGTATTGCCTCTATTCTATAGAATTTGAATCATCATATTTTCTCAACTTGCAATTGGTTTGCATAGGAGTGGTAACTAGTCTTCAATCTTCCATTCTGAACCTATTTAGCATTTCTCTAATATACTTAGTTTGAGAAATAAAAATTACTTGGTTGCTTTGACATATATAAAGACTTAGAAAGAAGGATGGTTCTCCACTTAACGACATTTCCAATTTATTCTGCATATCCTTTACAAATTTCTGTCTTAACCTATCATTAGTACTTTCAAAAACAATATCATCAACATAAATTTCAATTAATAAAATACTACCTTGAGTCACCTTGATGTAGAGGTTGTTCTCCGTGATTCCTTTCCATAGTTCATAGGGATTGTTTTCATTGTTGTTTCTAAGTATTACTCTATTTTGAATGTGAACTGTTGTATGCACTGGATGCGTCCAAAAAATATCTATCAATTTGGAATCCATTAGCAATGGTCGAGCCATTTCCTATGTAATTATAATCCATTATGATAATGTTCATTTGTCTCTGAATCACTCTCTGAACCAATCTATGAATCCATGCTCTCATCCAATATCATGTAATTGTCCAAACCTGCTAAGTATTCTTACAAATTTTGCTAACATGTTTACAAGCAGAGTGTGCTTGTCATTGATAGCAAGAACAACAACGACGATGGCATATTGGCAGCAATGACAGAAAACAAGAAAGCACCAATGATAGCATCAGGAATGATGATACCATGAGAATTTTTTGTCTACAAGCTCAGGAGGATGAGAATAGGGTAGAGAGTTGGAGTTTCCAGATAGCCAGAGGTTATCATGAAGGCATCAAGGAGCGTACACATGATTCCTTAGAATTTGTTAGTTTTCAGAAGGAATCAATCTCGGGAGGAATAGCATAGAGTTGCACATAGAGCACAAGTATGCGCCATGGATGAGGTTAACTTCATTGCAAAATCTCAGGAGAAATAGCATTTTTCAGATGCGCAGACGAGACCCAAAGTCATCAGGACTCGCAGAAGGAGAAAAGGTCGAGACCCTTGAACACTCATAAAACCTTATAAGTCAGAGAGATCGTAAGCTCAGGGTGAGAAGCCTCAGTAATCATCCAATCAAGAAATTGATGGTGTTGATTGTCTCATATAACAGATGTTGGTCATATGAGTGACCGTGGGCTTGGGGACCATTGGAGGATTGTGACCACTGGATCTCCAAGCCAAATCAATGGTAGGGATGAATTGTGGGGAGAGAAATAAGAATTACACATCTCTCTAGTTCCAATCCCACAATTGGTCTATATCATCAGATCTCATAGTCTCGGATATCGACAAGTGTGGTTGATCCAACAAGCAATCATATTAATTCGAATTGGGTCATGACTGTCGGATGTGCAATCGCCAGATCAATGACAGGGATAGATTGCAGAGATCGGAAGGAGAATTAAATATCGCTCTAGTTCCAATCTCGTAATTAGTCAGGACCATCAGATATTATAGACTCGAATATCGATAATTGTGGTTGACTCACCAACAACGCACAACTTCAAATTGCAAAGTTTTGGTGATGATTTAAATCACTCGCAAGTTGTGGTTCCACAACCATCCTTTATCGTTGATATTCTTTGAGAATATTCACAACTATCGGATCACTTTAAGTGGAAGGATAGGATAAGCAAGGCTAAAGGGTTGAGAATTTGATTATCTGAATACCTGTCAGTTGTTGGATCAAACTTGAATTCCCGTCAGTCATCAGATCATTTCAAGTGGAAGGATAAGGTAAGTGAGGTAAAATATCTGAGATCTCATTTATGTGAATTTCCATCATCCATTGGATCATTCTAAGTGGAAGGACATCATAAGCTAGAAGAGCTGCATCGTAGATAGATAGGGCCATCGATCCAAGATCATGATAGATGAAAAATATTTAGTTCAAGTATAAATATGTGCGGAGGTTAAGCTCCATAAAAATCTCACTTCAGATTTTTCGGTTTGAGATTTTAAAAACCCGAAGCCCAAAGAGTCGTAAATATGAAATGAATAAGGACCATCGGATATGGAGAACATACGATGACCATTAGATCAGGGAGATCTACGTCAACATACTAGATCAGCAAGCCTTGTTCGTAAGTACATGTGGCAGACCATGTCAGTAAAGGACATATGGGAGATCATATCAGAAAACCACATTAGCAAGGATATGTGGCAGACCACATTAGCAAGGATGTGTGGCAGACCACCTCAGCAAAGACACAATTCGTCTGATATGAAATATCACTTCAGGTGTATTCTCAACCATTGATAATAGTAGAGTGTAAGGATAGTGTAAGTTTGAAAAGTTTAAATCCTGAAGTTCCAAAGGGAGAAGTTCCGACAGCCATCCATATCAATGTTTGATTAAGTCCTAGCCGTTGGATTGAACAATGAAAGGATGAGTGTAAGGATCAAATATGACCATTGATTTGTTTCCATGAAATAAACCATCTGATATGGTTGAAAGGTCAAATACCCAAAAGAGTTGAGGACCGTTAATCTGTAGGAGGACGCACATCAACAAATCATGTACTACGGTTGGAACACTCCGGAAAAAAACAAAGGAAAGAAGAAAGTTGAGATTTGAGATTCCTGAACCCCAGAAACCTGAAGTGAATCTCAATCGTTCGATTCGAGAAGACCACTTGTCGATATATCGTGAACTCCAAGTGGAAGCATTGTAGAGAAAGTGAAGTTTGAGAATAACGACTCCCGAAGCCCGAAAGGAAAAATCGATCTCGTCTGTCCATTTAGAGGGCCACATGTCACTTAGTCTTTAAGACAAAGGATCACACGTGGATGGAGGAAAGAAGGTAGGAAAGGAAGATACATCGGATTCATTGATCGAAGGAGCATCATCAAGATCATGATATCGATGGTCTTGTCGCATTAGGGGGTCAGAATATCCTCGGGTCTTAATTTTTTGTGAGCGAGCCACAATTGAAACCATGGTTTTGGAGAAAGGGTACATGGTAGTTGAAGGTGGATTGTGGGGAGAAAAGCGGTTGATCCCAAACCACTCTTGGACACACTCACAATCATTTGCTTATGTGAGGATGTAGCCTGATGTCACATGCGACAGGGGGCTAATGAGAAGAGAGATCACGCCTGCAATCACGTGGTCACAAGAGACCATCACCCAAGGTCATATCAAGAAATAGAGCTACCACTCACAAGACCGAGTTTGGGAAGTTCCTTTTGAATAGGATTTTGGTCACCATTGATGGTCACGTGAAAGGAAGGGGCTTAGCTAGAAAATATAGAACCCACTCTGAAGTTTTTCTTAGGAAGGGAAAAGGAGCCAAAGGTATGAGCGCTCCGAGGTTCTCTCTATAACTGTTGAAGAATACTGATTGTAACTACGAGAAATAGAGTGATTACATCTACCAGATAATTCGAAGAGATTCACAGTGATCTCTAGAGGAGCTGAAGAGTCTCGAGGTAATGACCTGTGGAATGAAGAATCATCATAGAGACAATTGACAGATGGAAAATTGTTGAAGACTGTAACTTCCAGAGAAGCCAAAGAATATCTGGATAATGGCCACTAATGAAGAACATACTCAGCATAATCGCCAGAGAGGATGAAGAGTTGAGTGTATCATATGGAAGAGGACTTGGAAGGATAAATATACGTAGAACAAAGAAGAGATGGTTTCTTCTTTTGATAGTTATTAATGTGGGTAGAAGCAGGCTATGCATAGGAGTTGAAGCACATAGAAGAGGCGTAGCGCATAGAATGGCAATGGTGCACAGAGAATAAAATGAAAAAGAAATACATAGAACATAAATGCATATATGAGAGAGGAAGAGAAAGCTAAGGTGAGAATGTAGAGATAGATCAGAAGAACAAAAAGCTCAAGAAGATGCGAGTAGAAAGACACTGATGCAGGCAGAGTAGAGTAGTGTAGCAGAACAATGATGAGACCGGTAAGTCATTGATAAATAATGTATCACTATAATAAATTTCAGTGACAAATATTCTTATCTCATGGTGGTAGGGAGGTGCTAGGGAGGATTGTTTTCCTCTGAGTTTCAAGTGGGTGCTTGAATGCAGGGAGTTGTATCTTCCATCTAGTTGCAGCCAAAAAAACCAAGGTGGTGCAAGGGAGAACTATTGTTCTCTGTTATACAGGTTGGTGTCTATGTAACTGGAAGTTGATGCTTCCATCCAATTGGTGCTGGAACACTCAGGGAGTTGGTGCTTCCTTCTAGTGGGTGCTAAAGAATCAAGAGATTTGGTGCTCTCAGCATGCTGTTTCTTGTAAATCAGAGGTGGTAGCCTCAAAATGAGTTGGTGCTCATAAGAATGATAATGTACATAAAATAAAGACTACTTATCATATCAAGAAGAAGAGGTTTTCTCCCTTTATGGGTTTCCTCAGGAATATTTGTCTCTGTGTATTTCATGTGTATGATTGATGTTGAATATTCTATTTTGTACTTCCCTTCATTATTGTGATCATCATTGAGTGTTGTGTAAAGTGTTTAAAATGGGCATAATTGTTTAAGCACAATAACAACTAATTCACCCCCCCCCCTTTAAGTTGTCCAAGAATTGGTATCAGAGTGGGTTCCTTTTATTTAAAGGTAGATCAGTAAGATTAAAAATGACAAGTGATGAAGGAACTTCAACCAATAAGATCCCCCTATTCAATGGAACAAAATTTTCCTTCTGGAAAGTTAGGATGAGAACCTACATAATGGCTTTAGTTGTAGATGTCTAGGATGTGGTAGAGACTAGTTATGTAAAGGCAGTTGTACTAGCTAATAAAGATGACAAGCTAGAATTCGGCTTCAATGCTAAGGCTATGAATGTTATTCTAAGTGGGCTTGCAGAAGCATAATTTTTAAAATTTATGCACTTAGAATCTGCCAAAGAAATGTGGGACAAACTCATTAGTAGTTATGAAGGTAATGAGAAGGAAAAGGATGCCAAGCTTCAAACCTACATATTACAGTTTGAACAACTAAAGATGAATGAGGATGAAACAGTTAATAATTTTTTCTTAAGAGTTGAGGAGCTTGTGAATGCCATGAAGGGTCTTGGTGAGAAGATTGAAGACGTATTTTTAGTTCATAAAATTTTGAGATCTTTGCCAGATAGGTTCAACCCAAAGGTCTATGTTATAGAAGAACTTCATGATCTAAGAGATCTACCTTTTGATCAACTTCAAGGAACATTGATTGCATACGAATTGAGGATAGTTAAATATAAACACACCTCTAGAGGAGCATCATTTAAATTAGATAAGAATGATGATTCTGAGCCTGATGAAATTGAAGAAAAAATTGTGAGAAGACTAAAGAAAGGATCCGGCAAGTATCAAGGTAAGTTTCCCTTCAAATGCTTTAAATGTGGAAGGATAGGTCACTTTGCATATAATTGTCCACACAAGAAGAAGGATCAGAACTTTGAAGGTGAAGAGAAGTACAAATCCAAGAGATTTGTTAAAAATAAACATTTATGTGTAAACAATTATGACTCTTCAAAAGACACAGATAGTGACTCTTCTTGTGAAGGTTAATGAATTTATGCTTATGGCCAAAGATAATTATGATAATAAAATCACAGGAAGTGATGTTAATGATGAATAAATTGTGGTTGATATGGAAGATGAACTAATCAATGCTTTAGAAGAGATTGATAGACTCAGACTTAAGAAGAGAAAACAAAAACAATTGTTGATGCAGTTTGAAAAGAATGGTAAAAAAAACGAAGAAGACTTTGCCCTGTTAAAAGTGGAATTAGAAGAGGCAAAGAAAATAGAGGACACTCTTAAATAGTAGTTATTAGAGAAGAAGGTAATATGTGAAACCTTGGAAGAAGAGGTAGTAAAAACCAGAAAAGAGATGGAGAAGTTTAAAGCATTATATCTCCAAAATATTCCAAGCATTAAAGCCTCAGCAAAACTAAACAACATTTTGAGCAAACAAATATCTCCTTTGTTCAAGACTATTTTAGGTTATGTGAGTGGTTCAAACAACAAAGAGATAGAAAACAAAGAGCCAGTAAAGATGAACAAGTTCCAAGTCAGAAAACAATCAGACCATGATAATACTCTTTCACCAAAATCTAATAAGGACAAGATGATCCCTGATAAAAACAAAGATATCAGAAGATGGAGAAACAAATGCCAAAAATAAAAACATCCTTTAGGTACCAAAATTTCTTCCATGGTTATTGTTTTTACTGCTCTAATTTTGGTCATAAGATTGCAAATTGTCAAGTCAAGTTTAGAGACATGCAACTGAGGAAGTCAATAAATAAACAATCCTTTCAACATAGAACTAAACATCCAATGAGTAGACAACATTGCACCAATCTCTTTGACCTATTGAACGATGAGTTTGAATGATATAACTATCATAACTTCAGCCACAAAGATGTAAATTTCCATCTGAAGAATTACTAAGCAGATCCAAGGATAAAGCTCTTAGCTAGAAATGCTAGCACATTGAAAAAGAAAGATAGTGAAAAATGTGGTCTAGTACTTTCAGCTCAAAAACAAAAAGACCCCTGGAATATAGACAGTGGATGTTCCAATCACATGACTAGAGACAAGGATAAGCTTTTGTCTATAAGTAAAAGAAAAACAGGAAATGTGACCTTTGGAAATGATGAACCAGGTAAAATCAAGGGTAAAGGGATGGTGAGTTTGAGTAATGGAAAAGGAGCTGCCCAGGATGCTTGTAGTGGACATATAAACTATGACCACTTAATCAAGCTCAAAAATATTGAGGCATTAAAATATCTTCCAAAATTATCAAAGCCACTAGATTCTGTGTGTAAACCCTGCCAAGTAGGAAAGCTAACCAGGACACAGTTTAAATCCAAAGAGCTCTACTTCAACAGAGAAACCACTCCGATTAGTTCATATCGATTTATGTGGACCATCAAGACAGGAAGGAACATGGAAGGAAAAATAATTCATGTTGATAAGTGATGATTACTTTAGACTCACTTGGGTTGATTTTCTAAAAAATAAATTGAATCATTTGAGAAATTTACAATATTTAAAGCTTTAATTGAGAATCAAACATGCAACATGTTAAAAGTAGTAAGATCAGACAAAGGAGGAGAATTTATGTCAAGAAATTTCAAGGAATTATGTGATAAACATGGTGTTAGCACAAGATTGGTTTATTCCTTAGCATTGCATAAGTGGTGCTACCTACAGGCGCTATCTAATATTTCAAAAAGAACAAAATCTGCATTTCATTATTTATTTTGGCAAATTAATACAATTGTTATAGGATTTTTATTTGTTTTGGGGAAAATTGAAATTATATTGATTTATTCCCAATATCCAAGTTCAAGCATCAAAGCACCCACAGATTTATGCTACTGAATTGCATGCAGAAACACAGTCGGGTGCTATCTATAGGCATTGTGTAATATTATGGCAGAGGCTAAATTATGCAGAGTTATTCTGCCAGTTTTGAGTCACTAATTTAAAACTTGGTTTATGAGTAGTTGAGGATGTAGCTTTGAAAACTGGAGGAGGTTTTTTTTCATAACATTCCAAATAAAATAAAAACCTCTCCTGTTTTTTCAGAATGTTTTTTTATTTGAGATATATTGGATATATAAGTAGGCGTTGCATACTCTGCATAGTAGCGTTGCATACTAATTTCCTGTAGCGGTCACTGTTTTGATATTCGCCTTGTTGGGAGGTTTCAACATGTCAAGAAGAGTTAGAATGACTTCTCAAGGATCATTTAGATGTCAAGGGACACCTTCACCTAATATTTATCTCCAACAAAGGCCTCATGCATGAAGTGAAAAAAAATTATTAATGACTTCCAACAAATTCCTGAAAATCAACAGTTTGTTGGATTTTTGTCTCTTTGATTATTGCCACCTATCTCCTAGGCTTAGAATCCAATGGAGGAGATGGGATTTGACCTCCTTAGGTTATTTGGATGCTATTTTCTATTTAAGGAAGGAGATATCTCTTGGAGATAGAGAGATGAGCCAAGAGAGGTTAGAGAGAGTAGTAGGCAATTTTCCTGTGTGTGTTCATTTGTAAGCCTGTGGGCATTTTTTGATTGTAAGCATTACTGCTATTGGAGACTCATGAGAGTTGTGATTTCAGATTGTAACTCTTCATTTATATTTCTTCTTATTTGACTATATTGCAGATTTGAGGATCAAAGTCTATCAATGATTTATGGATCCCTAAGCAACAGAGGATCTATTGTATTTTTCCCATCAGTGATTCTTTATATTCAAGTATATGTTGATTCATTAAATTGAGAGGATATTTGTTTAGTGAACATTCTATCTTATGTTTTCCATCTTCATTCTTCCACTTATCAGCATATAATCTTGTTTTTTGTTGAGCAGCTTTTATGCCTTCGATGAGTAGGATGTTTTTGACTCCATTGCCCATTGGTGTAGCCTACTGATCTGCAGTTTGTTGCCCTCTCCCTTTCTTTATCCATATTGTTGATCCACCTATTCAAAACCAAATTATCTTTTTCATTCTAATGCGTGTTGAGCTCACACTTTAGCAGTCAAAGTGTGACTTTCAGTGCTAACATTTTTGGCGTCATTGTTGGGGACGAATTTGAGAAGATTGAAAAGCTCCCTGGGAAGAACGACACTGCACCGATCCAGTTTTAGATGGTGAATGAAGTTGGACACCTTCAAGACTGCACATTCACCATGGTGACTCCATTGTTCATAATCTATTGGTGACTCCACTGGGGATGAGGCAAATCAAATGGCAATGAAGGCTATCCTGGCCAGGAGGTTTTCCCCACTCGATTTCTCAGCCATAGATGGTTATCCACATCATGTGCCTCAAATTGATGAATGGAAAGATCTGTTGCCCAGATTTTATGAAGGTGAGAATGAAAGCCCTGTTGAGCATGTTCATGAATTTCATGTTTTGATGTAGAATCTTGACATTCATCATGAAGATATATTGATGAAAATGTTCATGTATTCATTGGAAGGCAATGCAAGGCAATGGTATAGAACACTCCCTGCTTCTAGTATTTCCTCTTTGAAGGACTTTCATGATGTTTTTTATTCTCATTGCAAGAAAATTTATCCAGCTGAAAGACTTTTTGAGAATTGTTGCAAGGGGTATGCATCATGTATTCAAGATTCAGCAAGTGATTTATCTAGCAGTGATAATGAAGTGGATGATTGTACAGAGAAAGACTTAGATGATGAATTTCATAATGCTTTTCCTAAATTTGAAGAACAAATGCATCATTCATGTCAAAATCTAGGTCCCCAAGAGAAAGATCAATATGGACAATCCATCATTTCCTTATCTCCTCCTTTTCTTGATTCTTTAAGTCAAGAGGTCATCTTAGATTCAGATTTATTTCATCATGGGAATAGTATTGCAGCTTGTCATGACCAAATTCATAGCTTATAAGTCCCTCCTATTGTTAATGAACCAATGTGCAATGATTTTCCAAGTTTTGATGACTATCAGGATGTTTTTCCTGAACAACCAGTTGTCCCAACTATTGTACTAATCCCCTCAGCCATTAATAGTCAAATGGTCATTTATTCACCTTTGTATGATGATTATGAAGATGATTTCCATGAACAATATGTTGAAGACCTAATATCAGAAAAGTACCCTTCCCATCAAAGCAACAATAGCTTGTTTCAACCCTCGTGTCATATTTTTGTTGCTGAAAAAGAAGAAAAAGATGATAATCTAATTTTAGAAGGTAAAAAACTGAGAAATTGGAACCATAAGCCAAGCTATGATGAATATACCTCACAATCAGAAGATAAGATAGAAGAATTTATTTTCCCAAGAACTTCTAGTTGTGATGAACTTCCCTATCAACCCCCTATTCCTCTTGAAGACACAAGCTCAGTTTCATCAAGCAGCCAAGATCAAATGCCATGTGATCTGATGAGAAAGGTTGAAATTAAAGAAAGACAAGCATCACTAATCCTTTTTTCTAATACACCTCATGACGAGGAGTGAACCAAGGCCATATGCATTGAGGATGAATCAGAGAATCGAAAAGCCATACAACAATCAAGAACAGTGGATGAAGGACCTAATGCAATACTTTTCCTTTTTACACAAAGAAATGTTGTAGGGGCAAGTATTGATGATGTTTTCCAGGATCCATTTGCAGCCTGTCTGCAAGCAGAAAATGGGCCTAGGCTCATTGATTTATTCAATGGAAAGTGTATTTCCAAATGTTTCTTTGACGTGCATTCAAGTAAGAATTGTCTCTGGTGCTTAAGGAAGCACATTTCAAAACTTCAAACAATTGAAAAAATGATGAAATGGCTTCATTGGTTGTTTCATGTAACTTAAAAACTTCAGTTTCCCAATAATTAGGGTAGGTGTGTGCAATAAGATTACTGTTCAAGCATCATTTTCATCATTTTGTCAGTTTTAGTTTTCATTTTCATTTAGTTTCAGTTGAAGGTCACAGATCAAAGCAGATTGCAGAGTTTAAAGGTTGAGAGCATGACTCCACAAGCCCAAAAGATAAGGCACTGAAAATACAAGTTCTTGGCATCTTCCAGGGAGCATGCCATCCCCCATGGAGCCTATGTTAGAACAATATTGGTCTATGCCTTATTGTTGCATAAGTGGCGCTACCTAATATTTCACAAAGAACAGAATCTGCATTCCATTATTCATTTTGGCAAATGAATACAATTGTTATGGGTTTTTTATTTGTTTCTGGGGAAAATTGAAATTATATTGAGTTATTCCCAATATCCAAGTTCAAGCATCAAAGCACCCACATATTTATGCTACCAAATTTCATGTAGAAACACAGTCGGGTTCTACCTATAGGCGTTGCGTAATATTCTGGCAGAGGTTAAATTGTGCAGAGTTATTCTGCCAGTTTTGAGTCACTAATTTAGAAACTTGGTTTATGAGCAGTTGAGGATGTATTTTTGAAAAATGGAGGAGGTTTTTGTTCATAACATTCCAAATAACAAAAAAATCTCTCCATTTTTAAAAATGTGTTTTGGTTTGAGAGATATTGGATATAGAAGTAGGCATTGCGTACTCTTCACATTGGCGTTGCGTACTAATTTCCTGTAGCGGTCACGATTTTGATATTCACCTTGTTGGGAGGTTGCCACATGTCAATGAGAGTTTGAATGACTTATCAAGGATCAGTTGGATGTCAAGGGAAACCTAGACCTAATATTTATCTCCAGCAAAGGCCTCATGCATGAGGTGGAAACAATTTATTAATGACTTCCAACAAATTACTGAAAATCAGCAATTTGTTGGATTTTTGTCTCTTTGATTGTTGCCACCTATCTCCTAGGCTTAGAATCAAATGGAGGAGATGGGATTCTACCTCCTTAGTTTATTTGGATGCTATTTTCTATTTAAGAAAGGAGATATATCTTGGATATAGAGGGATGAGCCAAGAGAGGCTAGAGAGAGTAGGAGTAGGCAGTTTTCCTATGTATGTTCATTTGTAAGCCTGTGGGCATTTTTTGATTGTAAGCATTACTTCTATTGGAGACTCATGAGATTTGTGATTTCATATTGTAACTCTTCTTTTATATTTCTTCTTATTTGAATATATTGCAGATTTGAGGATCAAATGTTGTCAATGATTTATTGATCCCTAAGCAACAGAGGATCTGTTGAATTTTACCCATCAGCCATTGTTTATATTCAAGTATCTGTTGATTCATTAAATTGAGAGGATCTTTTTTTAGTGAACATTCTATATTACTTTTTCCTTCTTCATTCTTCCACCTATCATCATATAATCTTGTTTTCTGTTGAGCATCTTTTGTGCCTTCGATGAGTAGGATGTTTGTGACTCCATTGCCCATTGGTGTAGCTTATTGATCTGCAGTTTCCTGCCCTCTCCCTTTATTTCTCCATATTGTTGATCCACCTATTCAAAACCAAATTATATTTTACATGTTGATGAGTGTTGAGATTACACTTTAGCAGTCAAAGTGTGATTTTCAGTGCTAACACATGGAATCAAGAGAGGTGAACAATATTGAGTCTGCTACATAGGACACAACTGAAGTTGAAGATGAACAGGTCCAAGAATCATAAGGAGAAGACTTTAGTTAGATACAAATACTCTATAGGACTCAAATAAGAGAGTACATCCTGTCAGGGGGAGTATGTGTTGGTTGAATATTTGATACCTCTGAAAAGTACTGCAACAACTCAGGGGGAGCATGTTTTCTTTGGCATTGATGTCAAAGGGGGAGAAAAGGTGTGGTCTAGATGCTACAGTTGGAGGTATAAAGAGAACAGTGCAGTCCTTCAGGGTTGCCATCAATGCCAAAGGGGGAAATTATTGGCATGTTTACATGAAAATTGTGCTTTTCATTGATGGCAAGAACAACAATGACGATGGCATATTGGAAGTAATGACAACAAATAAGAAGGCAACAATGATAACATCAGGAATGACGAGACCATGATAAATTGTTGTCTACAAGCTCAGGAGGATGAGAATAGGGTAGAGAGTTGGAGTTTCCAGATAGCCAAAGGTTATCATGAAGGAAACAAGGAGCGTGGGAAAGATTCCTTAGAATCTGTGAGTTTGTAGAAGGAATCAAGATTAGGAGGAATAGTGCAGAGTTTCACACAGAGTGCAAGTGTGCGCCAGGGTCGATTTTAACTTCATTTCCAAATATCAAGAGAGATAGTGTTTTTCAGATGTGCAGACGAGACCCAAAGTCATCAAGACTCGCAGAAGGAGAAAAGGTAGAGACCCTTAAACACTCAGAAAACCTTCTAAGTCAGAGAAATTGTAAGCTCAGGGTGAGAAGCCTCAACAGCCATTCGATCAAGAAATTGATGGTGTTGATCATCTCATATAACGAACATCACTCATATGAGTGACCATGGACTTGAGGATCATTGGAGGATTGTGACCATTAAATCTGCAAGCCAAATCAACAGCAGGGATGAATTGCAGGGAGAGAAAGAAAAATTAAACATCTCACTAGTTCCAATCACGCAATTGGTCTAGATCGTCAGATCTCATAAACTCATATATCGACAACTGTGGTTGATCCAACAAGAAATCAAATTAAGTCAGATTGAGTTGTGACCTTTGGATGCACAATCGCCATATCAACGATAGGGATAGATTGCAGAGATCATATGGAGAATTAAATATCGCGCTAGTTCCAATCTCGCAATTATTCATGACCTTCAGATCTTATAGCCTCGAATATCGATGATTGTGGTTGACTCACCAATGGTGCACAACTTCAAATTGCAGAGTTTTGGTGGTGACTTAAATCACTCACAAGTTGTGGTTGTGCAACCATCCTTGATCGTTGATCTTCTTCGAGAATATTCACAACTGTTGGATCACTTTAAGTGGAAGGATAGGATAAGCAGGGCTAAAGGGTTGAGAATTTGATTATCCAAATACCCATCAGCCATCATATCAAACCCAAATTCTTGTCACTCATCGGATCATTTATAGTGGAAGGATAGGGTAAGCAAGGTAAAATATCTAAGATCTCATTCATGCAAATTTTTGTTAGCCATTGGATCATTCTAAGTGGAAGGACAGGATAAGATAGAAGAGTTGCATCGTAGACAGATTGGGCCATTGATCCAACATCATGATCGATGAACAAAATTTAGCTCGGGTATAAATATGCGAGGAGGTTAAGCTCCAGAAAAATCTCACTTTATGTTTTTCGGTTTGAGATTTGAATAAACCTGAAGCCCGGACAGCCGAAAATATGAAATGAATAAGGACCATCGGATCTAGAGAACATACGATGACCATTAGATCCATGAGATATATGTCGGGATATTACATTAACAAACCTCATCTGCAAGGACATGTGGCAAACCACGTCAGCAAAGGACATATGGGAGATCACGTCAGCAAGGATATGTGGTAGACCACGTCAACAAGGACGTGTGGTAGACCACGTCAGCAAGGATGTGTGGTAGACCACGTCAGCAAGGACACAATTCGTTTGATCTGAAAGATAATTTCGGGTGTATTCTCAACCGTTGATCATAGTACAGTGAAAGGATAGTGCAAGTTTGAAAATTTGGAATCCTGAAGTTCCAAACGATGAAGTTTCGATAGCTGTCCATCTCAATGTTTGATTAAGTCCTATCCATTAAATTGAACAATGAAAGGATGAGTTTAAGGATCAAATATGACCATCGATTTTTTTCCATGAAATAAACCATTCGATCTGGTTGAAAGGTCAAATACCTGAAGGATCTGAGGACCGTCTATCTGTAGGAGGGCACACGTCAACAGATCGTGTACTCCGGTTGGAACATTCTAGGAAAAATAAAAGGAAGGAAGAAAGTTAAGAGTTGAGATTCCCGAACCCTGGAAACCTAAAGTAAATCTCAATTGTTTGATTCGAAAAGACCATGTGTCAATAGATCATGAACTCCAGGTGGAAGCACCGTGGAGAAAGAGGAGTTTGAGAATCAAGACTCTCGAAGCCCGAAAGGAGAAATCGATCTTTTCCATCGGTTTGGAGGGCCACATGTCACTTGGTTGTTAAGACTAAGGATCGTGCATGGACGGAGGAAAGAAGGTAGGAAAGGATGATATATCGAAGATGTTGATCAAAATAGCATCGTCAAGATTGTGATATCGACAGTCTCATCACCTTGCAGGGTCAAAACATGCTCGGGTCTTAATTTTTCGTGAGTGGGCCACAATTGAAACAATGGTTTTGGAGAAAGAGTACATGGAAATTGGAGTTGGAATGTGGGGAGAAAAGAAGTTGATCCAAAACCACTCTTGGAACCAGTGTTATAACCCTAAATTGCACCACACATGCTTACCTGGCATTAGGCCAACTCATATCCCTTCTTTGCCAAAACACTATTGAACAAGTCTTTCAAAATCCTGTTTTATAATAGCCCACATGCCCTAATCCATTACTGCACATGTGTACATGCTGGCTGACCCAAAATAGTCCACGTGGACCGATAAAATCATGAAAAAAGGAAAGTTGTTGACGGAACAAAAATCTATGGGTGAATTAACTGAAACTCTCGGCCATGCATGGCCGAGGGTTTGCCCAAATACCTAGCTCCTTCTAGCCTATAAAAGAAGGGGTAGGGGTCCCATTTGGAAAGAGGAAAAATGTAGCAAAGAAACTCTACCCATTTACGTATTCCCATTGTCCCAACCCTTTATCCTTTTCTTATGCCAAAGGAGATTCAAAGCAAAGTAGTTGGAGGACAAAAGAAGAGGAGCCTGGGATCAGGTTCGAGGAGCGGTGGCCGGTCTCAACTTTTGTAAGTTGACTCATTCAAAGTAATAAAGAGAATGTTTTTCCTATCCCAATTCGTGAACTATTTATAGTTTAATCACTATATGTTTTGATTTCTAACCCGTTAGTATATAAGTAGTATGCATGCATAGTTGTTGCTTGTCTTGGATGCAGGTCAGCTTTGGAAGGAGTATTACGAACAAGTAATCAATCACAATGGAGGATCGACATCAAATGCTGGGAACGAGATAGGTTGATATTTCCATGAATTTACTAAGGAAAGGGGATTTAAATCTAGGGATAAAGGTAGAAAGTAATTTCTCTTCGGTCATATCTGCATGCAAAGTATGAACTCTATTTGCTAGTTTGTAGGGAGATTTTCCCAACAACAGAATTGGTGACCATACTGGGGAAACTCTCTAGGGTGTGAGATCGGAAGAGCGGTTCAGCAGGAATGCCGAGACC
>CBVK0100097411.1:0-32802 GCA_900067695.1 Picea abies
TAAATCTCCTCTGGTAGGTCATCCACTCTTGTGCTAGTTAGAACAATTCTCGGCTTTTTGATCACAAAGAATTGTGGATCTTCTTTCTTCTCCATCTCTGTAAGAAGCTCCTTCCCACTCATGAGAAGTATTGTGTTGCTTACTTCTGTTTTCACCTCCTTATCCTTTATCAAAAGCAACCTGTGTGTCCTCCCATCCTTCTCCAGGGTATATGTGTTCATTCACCCATCATGAACCACATTTCTTTCATATTTCCATGGTCTACCCAGCAATAAATGACATACATCCATAGGAATAACATCACAGAGTACTTTATCATTATATCCTCCTATCTTGAATTCAACTAAACACTGTTTAGTGACACTCACCTAATGTCCCTTCTGTAGCCATGAAACTTTGTATGGACTCGGGTGATCAGTTGTCTCCAGCTCCATCTTTTCCACCATCTCGGTCGAAACGAGATTGTCTATGCTACCACTATCAACAATAACCTTGCATACCCAATCCTTGGTCTTGCAAGTTGTCCTGAATAGTCTGGTCCTTTGAGCTGAGTCCTCCACCTCTTTCCCAGGTGTTAAGAGAACTTTACGCATCATCAGTGACCTTCCGCCTTTTGTGCCTTCTGTCTCAAAATCCCACTTCTGCGCTTCGGTGATGTGAGCTTCTCCACCATCTTTCTTTTTCTCTGGAGATTTGAATGACCTGTGCCCATTTTTTCCTCATGTGAAGCATGTGATGACTCCACCTCGGTCTCTTCCTCTACCTCTAGTACGAGGAAAAGTGTTTGCGTCATCATAATCTCCTCTCTGCTCATTATGCTGCCCTCTCTGTTCAACATGTAGTTGTCCTCACTATGAGGTTCCACCTCTCTCAATCTTACCCTAAGGTTTCTTCCATTTCTCCTTGGGTTTCTGATATTTGTCCTGGGCAACTTCTTTGCCTCTGGGATGACTTCTGCCTCGCCCTCGCTGACCTTGCTTATAGCTTAGCTTTTCTTCTCCTTTTAGAGCCATCTGGTAAGAATCCTCTACCGTCCTGATGGTAACCATGCTTAATTCATCCTGAATGTTGTATCTCAGACCATTCAGATATCTGGCAACCTTCTCATCATTGCTCTCCCGATGACCTACTCTAATGTTCAACCTGTAAAATTCTTCAGTATACTCCTTCACGATCATCAACTTCTGTCTCAAGTTTTGCATCCTCCTGAATAGAGTAATTTGATAATCCCTTGGGATGAACTTTGCCTTCATCTTCGGGATGAACTTTGCCTTCATCTTCACGATCATTCGATCCCAACTCTTTATCTTCTGCTTTCCTTTGCAACGTCTGTCAGCTTGTAGCTCGTCCCACCACAATGCTGCATGTCCTTTCAAGCGTGTGACAGCATGCTTGACTTTCTTATCCTCTTTGACGTCTTCATAGTCGAAGTATGTATCAAGAGCTCTAATCCAGTCTAGTAGCTCTTCTACATCCAGATTCCTCTCGTAGACTGGAAGGTCCATCTTCGCCTTCGCACCCATTCTGGCAATAGCTTTTATCAACTGCTCAGTTGATGCATCTTCGGCTGCAACTTCCTCCTCTCGTTCAGCCTCAATTTCTCTCTCGAAATCACTCAGATCCCCTGCACTAGTTGTGCGTCATTGAGTTGTCTCCATCTTTTCAAGTCTTGCTCTAAGATCTTTCATCTGTCTCTCCATTTCTGGATTTCCTGCTGGCCTACCTCTTCTTTGTACTTCCCTATCTTCTGGATCAGATGATTGTCTTTCTCTCCTAGGTGGCATGGTGAATTTTCTCTCTCTCTGTTATAGAAAACAAAGAGTTAATCCCGCTCTGATACCACTCTTGACGCAACCGCAACCTCACTGGCATGTCCGCTTCCACAGGACCTTCTTTTCCTTCGGCCCAAAGAGCTGAAATGCTCTTCGAATCCCTTATCGGGACTTTTCTACACCCACAGGGTTCTCCTGATGATCTCCCTTTGTTCTATCAGGAAATCAGACCTCGCAAGATTGCGAGTCCTAAACTCATGGGATCGGGTCTCACAAGTCCCCGAACTCCGATGACTCAGTCAACGCTGACCTTCTCTCGCTTTATCGAGACTCCTGCTTTATTGCAGCCTCGCAATATCGCGACTTCGCTACCCGCAACCCCCAGCAGTCGGTTCTCCAACTCCCGAGTCCCGATGTGCCGAGATCCTGATATTCTCCTGTCGCACTTTCGCAACCTCACGCCCTCGCGTCCTCGCGACTTGAAGCTCCAAAGATTTGGGCTTCCACCCGACGAACTCCCGAGTTCACGATATGTCGATGCCACCTGTCACTGACTCCCTGCGAGGGTTGACCTTTTTGACACCCGTCCTCCACTATGTCCTTAACTCCGTTGGGAAATCGCATATTTGGATATCGCGATTCCTGTTGTCATGTGCATGGGACTTTCAATTCCCCGATCCCCAACTCTGTGGGATCTCTCGCCACGTGTCCCTATTGTTTGGCTCTGATCCTATCAGGAAATCGCAAATCGCGATTCCTACATGCGAGAGTTCTATGTCTTCGAAACCCCCGATTCTCTGATGAACTGAACCCCGACTCTTCTCCAGATGTCTGACACGTGTCCTGCTGGGATCAACGCTGAGATTTCTCTGTCGGAGTTTCAAGACTCAAAAGGTCTCAGTTCTCTCGACCTGTAAAACCCCGATGCCTCCAAAATCCCGATGCCTCCCCAGAATGCTGACATGGGTCCTACCAAGATCAACGGCTAGGATCCTTTCTCGAGATGTCGAGAACCATAAGGTCTCGATTCTCTGCCTTAACAAAACCATGATGACTCTGATATCCTGATGGCTTCTCCGGGACTCTTCCTTTGCACACTAGGGTTTAACCCCGATGCAACTTCTTGAGATCTAATGGCTGACGGGACTTCGCAATTTTTCTCTGTGAATCCTGACCATCGATTTATCTTCCTTGAAGATCTCTTGAGAATGGCTGAGTGTTCTTTCTCAGAACTTTCTCTCCAACGCCTGCGCTTGCAAATCCTGCTCGAACCTTCCTCGACACAAACCTCCTGTGCTCTCTTTCAACGATATCACGAAGGTGCTATACCTCCTGAGCTTTTCCACTCTGATTACTTCAGAGGGACTTGCACGGCTTCTTGCGGCAACCTTGTAAACACTTCAAGTGTTCAACCTTCCTCGACTCTGCGCATGCCTGCAGCAGAAGTCCTTGATTTCCTTGCTCAGATTCACGACTGAGACTTCCTCTTTTAGCCTGCGCACTCCTTGCACGGCTTCCACAACCCACTTTCACTTCTGGGAACTTAGAACAAAAGTTACGTCTATCTGAAACCCTTCCGTCACGCACTCCTTGCGGACGATTCGAATGCACTCCTTGCAGGAATTCTCTGGCTCCAGATAGAGAAACAATTGAAACTAATTCTTTGTTCCCTCAGATTTTAATTCAACCATAAAATCACATACACAGCATATAAAAACAAATGTATGACAGCAAACAAACATTCATGAGCAAAACATCAATACACCGAGGACAGATACATAACCATGGAATTGAATCAAAGTTTCCTTCTATTAATTCAATATCTGTACATGGGTGTTCTTCATACACATCTCTCTGCTTGCTCCCCTCTTCTTGAATGCTTGATAATGTTACAATAATACAATGAGGGTGTCTATATCCGTTTTCCCTCTTGGACTCTAAAGCTATCAAATCTAGAATTAAATTCCTATTTAACAGCATTAACTAAATTAAATTCCTTCTATCTACCTAAGGACGAGAGCTTAAAGGCTCAAGGTCCATTACAATGTCCAAGTGCACCATCTCCTAAATGATTCATTTAAGACTTGTGCAACAATTTCAAAGTATTTCCAAAATTGTGTGCTGGCTTGTCCAGCTGTCCTTCGCTTGATGTTGGCTCGCTTGATGAGTTGGCGATGCTCCTGCATTAGGCTAATGGTGTGATTGGCTCTTCCCAGGCCCAACCACATTCCGCCTCAAGCACAAACCCCAAATCTACTTCTTCTAATGTTCAAAATGCTCCGTCTCCTACCCCTCTACCTGCAAGACTTCTGAGGTAAATGCAGTTCAATCTACCCCTGCCGGTAAAAACAAATCTAAAAAGGGAAGAGGTAAGAATAAGGAGGGAAAAAATAATCAAGCAGAGCAAACCAAAACTACCCCTGTTGATGATCGGGATAAGCGCAAACCTCGATGCCCTTGCCTTATCTGTGGTGATGATCACTACATGAAGGATTTTCCATGACATGCCAAGGTCACTAAGTTCCTTCAAGGAGCTCCAAAATCACCTGGTCCAGCCGTTTTGTCCCAATCCTTCCCGTCTCAACAACAAGCTCAGTTGGTCATTCACGACCAACCCTCCTCTTCTACTACATCATATGTTTTGATGTGTACTGATGATTCTAAGCAGAGAAACGTTGCACTCACTACTCGAGCCAAAGATTATTCTCCCTCTAAAGAGAAGGTTGATGATCTACCTCCTTCTTTGATACAACCCTCTCTAGCGACTCCACCTACCAACGGTCTTGTTCATCTCAAATGACCGAGCCTCGACACAGTTCTACAACCCCCCCAAAGGGCGTCATTCAAAAATCAGCTTTCAATCCTCATGCTTGTGTGGCCCAGAACTACATCATTGTTGAAAATATGGCCCAAGCATCTTCTGCAATGTCATCCCTTGAAGTCCTTCAAAGTTGTCCTACACAATGGAAGGCACTATTGAAAGCTATCGGTGGAATTGACCCGACGGATACGAATTTAATAATCTTTAACTTGGAAGATTACATTCTAAGGTTACCCCCTCAACTTGCGTTCTAGATCCAAGTGGTTGTCTCTGACAAAAACATTTGCCGAACCGTCATCGATGAGGGTGCCTCGACGTGTGTCATGTCTCTTGCTTGCTGGAAAGCCATTGGCTCTCCTTCCTTGAATGAATCCCATAACACTCTTAAAGCCTTCAATAGCTCTGGTTTTAAGCCCTACGGTGTCCTTCCTTCATTGCCCATCATGTTAGAAGGAAAAATAGTCCAAGTTGAAGTAGAAGTCTTTGATTCTCCCCTTGATTACAATCTTCTGCTTGGCCGCAGCTGGATCGATTCCATGTGCGCAGTTGTGTCGACCCTTTTCCAAGTGGTACGTTTCCCACATAAAGGTAAGGTTGTCATCGTCGATCAACTAGCCTTCTTCAATTTCGATACCCGTACTGGCAACGTACCGTTTATCGCTAAAATCCCACCGGGTTACGAGAACGTCGGTGTAGGACTTCTCAAGGACTCTTCGTTAATGGGTACTTTCCCCATTCCACTGCCCGATGTTCCACGCTCGTTTGTTGCTTCCATCAACATGATCTCCACCTTGCCTCACAAACTTCCTGCATCTCACGACCCCTGGATAGTCCCTGAACCTGGAGATCATCTTCGTTTCGGCGACGAAATGCCGTTAAGTCCAGTTGAATCCGCCTATCAGGCCATTCAATCTGCAACATCTTCTACCCCTTCTCTTGGTGAGTTGTCTCCTGATCATTTTCGTGTTATTTTTCCCACTGACGAGATGATCATGTCCGTCATGGAGGACACCCCTTGGGATGATGGGCATCACCGTTCCATCCTCTTTCTAGAGGAACATACCCTTGAGAACTACCAATGGATTTTGACCCCGTCGACCGTTGTCGTCATCTCGACCGTTCCCGAGTCTGCACATGATGTGTTTTCCGAAGGGAACTTAAGGAATATCTTGCCCACTATTCCCATTGACATATCCATTAAACCTGGAATCGTCGAAAATGTCCATATTGGAGCTTCGTGTTCACCTGACGAAATAGTCACCTATACATCCTTTTTCAAAGAGTTTTGTGACATCTTCACCTGGAGCTACGAAGAAATGCTGAGTATCGACCCTGAGATTGTGATACATGAGATAAAGACATACCCCGACACTAAACCCGTTTGGAAACACCTTCGTCTAGTTCACCCACGTAAAGCGGTTGCTATCAAACTCAAAGTTGAGAAACTTCTGAAAGCCGACTTTATTTTTCCAGTGGCTCTTACCGACTGGGTTTCCAATCTTGTCCCGATTGACAAGAAACAAGGTACAATTCGTGTATGTGTTGATTATAGGGATATCAACAAAACTTGTCCAAAAGAGAACTTTCCTACCCCTTTCGTCGATCAGATTGTCGATGTCTGCGCTGGAAGTGAAATCTTCTCTCTCATGGATGGTTTCTCCAGATATAATCAAATCAACATTGTTCCTAAGGATCAACATAAGACTGCTTTTATTTATCCTTGGGGTAATTTTGCCTATCAGAAACTTCCTTTCGGTCTCAAGAACACTGGCGCAACTTTTCAACGCGCTATGTCTTATGCTTTCCATGATATCAAGCATATTGTTCAACCCTATTTGGATGATTTACCCTCTCATTCAATGCACAGAGTCAATCACCCAACCCACCTTCGAGCCATTTTCGTTCGCTGTTAGTTCTACCGTATACGTTTGAATCCTCATAAGTGCGTTTTCTGTGTGGAATCTGGCCTTCTTCTAGGTTTTATCGTTTCACGTCAAGGGATTCGGGTCGATCCTTTAATGGTTGAGGTGATCCTTAATCTGCCTCCTCCTTCTACTCTTTTCTAGTTACAAATTATGTAGAGGAAAGAAAACTTTCTTCATCGTTTTATCTCGAATTACGCCGAGATAACTCGTGGATTTACGTGGCTACTGAAAAAGGATTCAGAGTTTGTCTAGGATACCATCGCCAACAACGCTTTTGAGGCTTTGAAATTGTACCTAACGCGTGCTCCACTTCTTTTTCCCCCCGATTACAGTCGCGATTATTTCCTTTATCTTACTGCCTCGGAGTACACTATTGGTATGGTTCTCGTTCAAGAGGATGATTCTAACAATGAACATGTTATTTACTACTTGAGTCGAAGTCTAACACCTACTGAAATCAAGCATTTACATGTTGAGAAACTGGCCTTGGTTGCCGTCCAAGCCGTCCAACGCTTCCGGCACTATATTCTCTCACGCAAGACTACAGTGATTTCTCATTGCAACCCTATGCAACACATTTTGACATGTCAATTGCTAGGGAGAAAATAATCCAAATGGATTATGATACTCCAGGAGTTTGACTTGGAATTCGAACACGCCAAGTCCAAGAAGTCCTTAGTTTTTGCTGAGTTGATATGCGACTTTCCCCATTCTGCAACAAAAAATGTAGCAATTGATTCATTACTCGATGAATCTCTTTTCCTTATTAGCACTGATGATCTTTGGTATGGGGATATCATTATATATCTCCGCACCCAGACTTTCCGGCCAAATTTGTTTAACACTGACCGATGTCGCATACGCTATCAAGCTCGTCAATACATTATCCTCGGGGATACTCTTTATCGTTGGGGGATTGACTATGTTTTTCGACGTTGCCTAACGTTCGACGAAGCCGAGAAAGCTCTGAATGAATGCCATTCTGGAGCATGTGGTGGTCATATGTCTGGGTATGCTACTGCCCAGAAGATCTTATGCGCAGGGTATTTTTGGCCTTCTTTATTTAACGACTGCATCATCGCCATTCAGAAATGCCATGCTTACCATACCTATAATCAGAAGATACGGTCACATCCTGCTCCTCTTCACCCTGTGGTATCAGTTGGTCCCTTTGCGAAATGGGGCATCGATTTCATGACATGTCACCCTCACTCGACCGAGGGGCATGGTTACATTATTGTAGTCGTTGATTACTTTATGAAATGGGTCAAGGCGATGCCGACATTCGACAACACTAGAAAGACCGCAACATTATTCATTTTTAATCATGTCATAGCTCGTTTTGGTGTTCCCCAAGCTATCGTCACTGATCACAGTAGCCACTTTAGAAATTTTATGATGTCCAAACTTACTGAAAAGTTGGGTCTTTGCCATGATAACTCAACGCCCTATTATCCACAAGCCAACGGCCAAGTCGAAGCGATTAACAAATTTCTCAGAACTATGCTCCGACGAATGATAGGGATTCATAAAATAAGTTGGCACACACTGTTGTTTTCGGCATTGTGGGCTTACCGGACATCCATCAAGTCCGCTACTAGGTTTACACCTTTTCAGTTAGTCTATGGTGTGGAAGCCATTCTCCCTATTGAATTCAAGATACCCTCTTTAAAGCTAGATGTTGAACTCCTACCCAACACTTCTGCTGAGGAAGAACGTCTATTGTATCTTATGCGATTAGATGAAACTCAACGTGATTCCACCCTAGTCATAGAAGCTCAGAAAAAGCGTGTCAAGGCCCAATATGACAAACATGTCAAGCCTCACATTTTCTCGGAAGGAGATCTCGTTCTCCTATATGATCAAGATCGAGATATGCTAGGAGCTAGAAAATTCGAAGCATGTGGCGAGGTCGTTATATCATTCGATGAGTTTTAGAAAAAGGAGCTTATGAGTTAGTAGATTACGATGCTATCCCTTTGAGTGAACCCAGGAATGGGTTGTACTTGAAGAAGTACTACACATAAAATCATCTGTGTACAAGTACTTGTATTTTTATTGTATCATACTTCTTGTGTGTTACTATAGCTTGCTTTTGTCGTTATCTGGTCTCTGCCCTTATGTGACGTTGTGTTTGATTTATAGATGTCGGAGTCTTCGCTACCCTATGTTGGCTTCGTTGATGGCACTAACCATAGTACTCAGAACCTTGCTTCAGCTGCATCGTCAATTTACGCCCCTACAAATGAACTTGTCTCTTTACGAGGTGTGTGTCTTGGCCGTGCGACCAACAACATTGTAGAGTATAGCGTCATTATTGAATTATTGGTTGATGTTATCTCGCTCGGAATTCATCATTTGGTTGTGCGACTCGATTTGCATCTTGTACTACTACAGTTAAGTAATGTCTATACTATTCGAAGTCCTACTTTGTTACTGGTGTATTTGCGAATTCGCCTCTTGGAACGTTATTTTGATTACATTGAATATCAACATATTCCTAGATGTCTAAATACATTAACAAATGCATTGGCTAATTATGTATTATAAAGACATTTGGATCATTTATAAATCAATCACATCAATTTTCACACAACACATGATAAACCGGTAGAAGCCATCTGTATATATATAACGATCAAAAGAGTTTCTTACAAAAAAGTTTGTCCGAAGACCAAAATGTCAAAATCTGAAGCTCATAGCTTCTACAAAGTGATGTCATGGATGACGTTCACGGTAACACATGACTACCCGAGCAACCCTATGGAGCAGTCGACTCATGGACGCTGACGCTCCTATAGTATGACATTGATCGCGTCGTGGAACCTCTTCAAGAGGTATGTCTGAAATATCTATGGTCAGGCCCTCTAGATTTTGTTCCACCACTTGATAATCCTCAACATATTGTGGCGTTGCCGCTACCTCCCCTCGTCGTTGAATGAGAGAGGTACCAGGAGGTCGGTAAGGTCCAACATCAGTTCCATCAACAACGATTTTATATTTAGTCTTTGGACGAACTTATAAAACAAAAACATTTGAATATGATAAAAATTCACAAAAATATTTAAAAAGAAAAAATGTGTGTACTTCTTACCAAGTTCCCCACATTGAGCATCCTCTGGCAGTACTAAGTCCAGATCTCTTCAAAAATCCAACCCGACATAAGCATAGTCATCAATCATCAACATCTGTGATTGAATCCAGTCAAAGAAGGTATCATCGTACTTGATGATCGGTCCAGCTACGTGCCGAGCCATGAGCTGACACCATCTCAGCATTCTTGGATCCCTGGGAGCCGATAAATTCCACTCCACCTGCAACCTCAGTAATGGAACCCTCTCAAGGAAGAAGGACACTAACAAAGATCCGTACCTGAATTGCTTTAGATTGCCTCGTCTTCATTTGGTCGACTATCTTTTTATGCTACGATGCATTGCATCTGCCCAGTTGAAGACCCGAGGTTCAGTACACTCAATAGCATACTGGAAGTAAGTCTGTAACGCCATGTGAGGAGTGGAACTCCCAGCCATCCAAGCTATGGTGAATAGGATAGTATGGAGGGTCAAATCTTGTACCCCCCAAATAGCTACTTTTCCTTTCTTTCTCTCTGCCTCGGGAACACAGTGTAAATGAGAGTACTCACTCATGGGCAACCCACCACCTCTGCTACCATTCAGTCTCACGTAGTGCTCATGCCGTGAAAATCCAGTCAAAAAGTAAATGTCCTCAATATCTAAGTACAGTGTGTGGACCCCCACATGAAATACCTGCTGATTGGGATCCCACATACGCACAAGGTACTCTAATAACCTGACTTGGGCTCTCATGCCTGGGATACGAAAGTACTTCAGGAGGCCACAGTTTCTCAAAGCGGTAATAGTAGGTGGATGATTTCCGGCAATTGCATTGTCTTCTTCGCGCTCCCTTTCACGCCATTCAAGAAACATTTTGATGGCCAATTACCTACATAGGAAGCACAAAGAGAAGATTAACAACTCTATTCATTAATTGGTTCTCTTTTCATTGAGTAAAATTTAAAAAACTTTTGTGCTTTTCGGTTCTCGTAGGTGCCCTTTGGGCATAGTACGAGAACCTTGCAGGCTACTATGGGCTCACCTGCGAGAATCACCCATTCTCGCAGGTCCCGTGTGGCCCATCTACAAGAATGGTTGAGCGCAAGAAAAGATCATAAAATCAACTTAAAAATGAATTTTTAACCAATGAAAATGAAAAATTAAACCATGAAAGAGTAGAGGGCAAAGAGCCTACCTCATTGTTGCTGACGGCTCGACGAATGGACGCTCATAACTCCCGCAATCTGACGCCGAACTTCGAGGGTAAAAGAGGGGTTTTTTGAGCTCAAATAGTGGAAAAGTAAAAATGATATGGTAAAAAGAGTTTTTACTCCTTTTTATTTACTTTTACTATGTCATTTGGTTTTTTATAATTATTTATCTATTAAACCCTAATCCCTAATGCCTTTTTGAGTGTAACTTTTGCAGGCGTAAAAACTTTGATGGTCAAATACAGGGATGCGTACATGTTTTTCTTTGTCATCGCGTGTTTTTTATTTTTTTTATGGTTTTTGTATAAAACCTCTAGCGTGGTCTTTGTTCGTTCTTGCACTCGAAAATACATGAGAACACGATTGAGCATACTTTTATCACTCTTTCGGGCTCAACAAGGTTATACGAAAAAGGAACCCCCCTGGAGTCCTCTTTAAGCTCTTTTCAGACTCTCTAAACATGAAAAGATAGCCGATCGACCTTGCTATTTTCACGCTCGATAAAGCATTTGAAGAAAGCATCTAGTGAGCAATAATTTATCTCCTCTTCGGTCTCATTGGACTATTTTACGAAAAAGGAACTGAGAGAGTTCTCTTTTAAGTGTTTTTCCAAATTCTATAATCATGAAAAACCTTTGAGTTTTCTATCTTTGGACTCGTTAAACAAACATTGACAGACCCGTAATGGGACCGAACCACTCCTTCTCAGGGTTCGTTAAACATACTCCAAAGGACTTATCTGAAGGATAAACTTATATCAACAAGCATATGTTATCCTCCTCAAGCTTGCGTAAAAATAAAGAGGTACTCGCCAGAAATGGTGGGGGAAAATTTAGGAAAAGGATATGTTTTCATCTTCGTATTGATTGACAGTAAATGTCACTCTTGAACATGACACCCCCTATTCATTATATTTGAAGCCGGTTTGAGAAATCCATTTGTCTCTCATTCGATTTGCTACAAGGTCATTCCTTGTGTTGTCTTCGAGTCAATGTTTCCAAATCACTGGTCGTGTCGTTCATATGTTCAAGAGAAGTCCATCTGAAACCTTTATTGAGTCGGCCATCTGCAGTTATCCATTATCTTTGTGTCGGCCTTCCCTGTGTCTAGTTCAATTTACATCACACTTTGTTTTACCTTCAAAATATGTTACTCATTTCATGTCATTGATGGGGGATACATCAAGTCCCTCATGTGATGAGTTTTGTTCCGTCGACTTCAGCTCATTATCCGGAATCAAGACTTAGAAATTATTTGGTACCTTGGAGCTTGCATGCCTCAATGGCAGGTTTCCTCGTTTTCGACAGTGGGTTTCCATCATTGACCCTTGATCGAAAGATTCCATCAGATGTTCGACTTCAACTCATTCATTCACACTCGATGGATTGTACTAGAGTACCTTGGGAGTCATTGACATCAATGGTGATTTCCCTTGCACTTGTTAACGGTTTCATCAATGACCGGTAATCAAGTGGTTTCTGCCATGTTCGACTTCGACACATGTAATCACATGGTTAGATTCGTACTTTTGGGTGACGAGATTGAAGACCTTGGATATCATCATTTTTTCCAGGTTGCGATGGAGTCTGTATAATTTGCGACACATAGATCCACTGTGTATTTTTCGTGTCTATGTTGTCTTAATTTGAAATTTCTCGCATAGATCCATAGTGTATTCCTGGTGGCTATGCTATATTTTAACGGTATGGATCCACAGTGTATGATTGGTGGCCATGAACCATGTTTACAATGTCATCAGTCTATGATCTGAGTATGGGAATGCCTACCTCAGAATTAATATATATGATATTCTGCAGATGCTTGGTTGTTCACAAGTTTCCGATTAGGTGTGCTCCTGGTTTCTGACACACACATGCAGCTTACAAATTCTTTCGGTTGTCGTTGGTTCCAACCTCATACTTTGGGGGGCATTCTGTTACCCATGATTATGGTCGTCATGATGATGTATTGATGATGGTGTAATCAGGCTCTTCATAAGAACTTTCTCTTGAGAAAAGTTACTTTCATCTCTTCCCAGAAAACTCATTTTTGAAGAAGGCTCGTAGGCTGCTAATATATTTGGGTGCGAGAATGACCCATTCTCGCAGGATGCTTTAAGCTAGGGTGTGAACTTCTCTCATTGTTTTGAATAGCCAGGGTGCGAACTCTTCCTAAAGCATGGAAAAAGATGAATTCTCGATGTTTCTAGAAGGGAATCTTCTATAAGAATGGGTTGGCACTCGAATGGTTATCCTTGTACTGGATTCCCTGATATTTTGGGATCATTCTTATCCAAGTAACTATCTCATTCTCTTCTATATATTGAGGGAATTCTCATGGAAAAGGTTAAGCATGATTCATTGGAGAATTGGTGAAAGAATTGTGTGAAGGACTTAGCTTGAACAGTAGCTTGGAGACTCTAGCAAGTCTATCAAGAGATTTTGATCTTCTTCATGCAAGGATTGAGTAAGTGTGCGTGTTGGAGCCAAGAGCCATCGAAAGGAATCTTGCGACATCAAGGCGACCAGGTTGTAATCTTTATTTTCAATCAATATGATACAGCGACATGTCCCTTTCCCATAAAGCTATTCTCACTTTATTGTGTAATTCCTTGATCATACACATAAGTTGACTCTTGAATATATTTTGCTATCTTCACTTTGGTTGGTTTGTGTTGTCTTGGTCTTGACCTCACGAGAGCACCGGAGCGAAGCGGGAGCAACAGAGACCCTAGGAAGAGATATAAAGGTATGTTACTTGTTCCTTCCTACTAGCTAATTCAATGGTCAAAACTTAGGGAAAGAGTCATGTCCTGTCCTATTTTGTTCTAGATCTAGGTGGATCTAGGGAGATCTGTTAGTGTTCGCACCTATCGACTAGTCCGATAACAGGAGGGGTACAGGGTTGTTTTTACATCCACCATCCATAGGATGAAAAGGGGGTTCTAGAACATCCATAACACTTGGATGGGGTTGCAAGGGCACATTAAGAGGAGCAAATGGTTGTGGAAAAGTTGGTTTCCCACCCTAGTCCAGGTGATCGGTATGTACATGCTAACTAAACTTCTAAGAGTCAGCATCAAAAGGATTGAAAATATTATTTTCTTATTTCTTCCTTCTTGCAAGAACATATTGGGTAATTTTCCTATCCCTCTATTATTTCTTCTGTTGCCCATTATGAAGAAACTCATCTATTATCATTTCATAAAATCAATCAATATCTTGAAGTAATATGCAGCATGTGGGAAAACATACTTTGCTAAATTATGTTGAATATGATTAACAAGGCTCATACTATAGCATAGAAGACAAAGCATGCAGTAAGGGAAATAAAAGGGAATTTATTGATCAAATAGGAAGGAAAACTCATGCATACTTGCCGGTATCCTCTTTTATACTCCAATGTATTATTTCCATTTAAAATCCTCTTCAAAACTTCATTACAAGAGTGATATGGTATTCAATTTTCATGCCAGATACTACATCAATCTTCAATAAAAATAACAACAAGGGACAACATATATAAGGAAGTGAAAATGGAAACTATGAGGGACTATAATAACTTTCTCATGTTATATAAAATTTATGTGTATAAGAGTTACTATTTAAATTTTGGAGTCATTTAAATTTATAAAACAAAGAATACATTGAGTAGAATCATGGAATATCACATGGAAAGTGATAATATAAATGATGAGGTGTAGTATGTGCATCGAAATCCGAATTCTAGTCTTTTACTCAAGTGATAAATTATCATTGTATATTCATCTTCAAAAGTATCGTCGAGTTTCATCGAGTTCAAATATTACTCTATATATTACATTGTTTTAGGATCGTCGAGTTCAAATATTAAAATCTTCTACTCTATATTCTTTTATGACAAATTTGGTTTCAATATTTCACCAAATTCACAGCGATGGGTTGGCCATAGTTCATGGTGGGATGCATATGTTTTATTAAAAAAACTTAATTATGTTCTTAAATGTATTTAAAGCATTGTCGCCATCATCCATCAGTACATAAAGCATCATGGAGAGGATTTATCAATGGACACCAAACCAATGTTTACTATTTTTTATTAAATGGTTAAATGACATGTCATCAATACCTAGAATTAAAAATGTTTCGAACATCCTGTATCACAATTAAATGAAAATCTATAGAATGAATTAGATAAAAAATTTCGTACAACTTTATCTTCATAAATTTTGCAATCCACTTGTTGACTCAAAGTTTTAGAGACTTGCAACTAGCAGCCATCAAATTGGAAGCTTGGTGACATTCACACATTTAAGCAATTAAGTGATGCATTGTTAAGTTAAATGTTTCACAATGCATTCAGAGTGGAGTGCATTGATTGTACTAACTGTTATTTAAAGGTTTACAATGCTCTTTGAGACCATTAAAATGAATTAACCATGAATTGTGAAAAAAATAACAAATCTATAGATGTCTGGATAGGATGTGAGTGGGTGTCAAAATATTTGGATAGTTAACTGACAAGCACGCCTATGTTTAATACTTATCCATATTTTTTTCATCAATGGCAACATGTAAGAAGGAAGAATGATGGTGAAAGAAAAGAATATGGTTTGGTTGGATCTGGGAACTTTGAGATCTGGTTAGGTGAGTTGATTTTTGGTATGGTGAATTATTACCATCACCCATTAGGATATTTAATTCAGTGTGAAGTAAATGTGGAAATCGAGATCATATGTATAGTATATTTTTGGTTGGTATCATGGATATTTTATTGTTCATTGTACAGTGGATATCTTATTGACAGTTAGATCCATATTAAATATACTAACAAAGCACTTAATGTTCGTGATTAATCATGGACATACTCGAGAACCCATCCATTTGATTTGCAATAATGTCCATGTTTAATCATCCATTGGAATCTCCATGTTTGATTTTGTGCATAGGTCAATTTAATGTCCAAACCCAAGCAATTTCATTTATTGAAAATAAGGGTATCATTGTTCATTTCTCCATTTCATATATGTGGGTGGTGGGGTGATTCAATTCTTGAGTGGATTAAATTTCCATATGAACTGAGAGATCAATATATTTTGATGTAAGAGAAAAGAGATCCTCGTAATTGGAGTTTTCTACATGAAAAAAGAGAAAGGTGGTAGTTTCATGGTTTTGCAGGAGTTAGGATCTTCTTTGAATAAGAAGAGGTAATAACTTTTCACAATGTAATTGTAATAGCACATTTTCGCAATAGCACATTATTTTAGGAAAGAAGAAGAAAGAAGATACCATTGAAATTGATCAATTTGTTCAATTGATACTTGGCACGCAGGTTTTTGCCACAAAAGGTGATTCTCATAACTCGCGTTTCTTGTAGGTTAAAGGCATAATTTGAGGTTTATGTAGGAGTTGGAAGCTTTTCCGAACATCTAGAGGTAAAATATTTGGCAGGTTATTTTAGGCCATAAATGTATGATATAAAAACCAGTAGATACATCTACCTTCGCCAAGTGTACATCTGTATCTCTATCTGGAAAATATGGTTTTTAAATTGTCTCTTTCTCTCTGGAGATATGTTTGAAAAATGAACTAGAAAGGGAGTAGATGACCAAGGTTCCATATGTGTAAGTTGTTGGTTCTCTTATGTTTTATAATTAAATCAATCTTAGAACCTAGCACTATGTTGCGCTTCAAATTCCATTCCATAAAGAACCAAAAATTTTACTCTCGATTTCCACAACCATAACATAATTGCATCAAGCTTACAACATAGCACTAGCTAATGATTACAAAGATTGCAAACTTTATTCTTGATTTCCCTTTTGTTACCTTCTTGAGTTGTAATGTGCTAAACTTAATCACAAAGACTACAAACTTCTCATGACCAAGATATACATCACCGCGACAATTTCACCTTGAGCTTATTTTGAATCCAGTATTTGTCCTTAACCCTAACGATATGATAGGCTCTCTTCCAAGATTAGCACAAAATAATATCAATAGATAGGATGTTGGCTTCGTTCATCGATGGTTTGTAATCTTGAGAATAATATAATTTGAGTGTCAGTTGTTGGCCCGAAGATTACAAAAATTCCTTAATGATTGCAAACTTCTTCAAAGTTTCCAAACCATTAAGCTAAGAAGAAGAAATATAATTATTTTATAGTCCCATAAGAAGGAGTGACGTTGATATTCTTGTCTGCTACATATATCTTTTATTCTATTCAAATTCAATTTTCTCACCTTTGCAACTATTTTGTTTTTTCTGCTTTCTGTCTGCTTAATTCCTTTTGACATCAATCTATGCTTCTTGTTTGGAATGTATTATCAATAGAAAATTATTTAGAGAGAAACATTATTTTTAATTGTTATTAATTATTAATTAAAATTATAGTGATGGGTTATTCCAATTTTAATTTGATCGATCAAAATTGATTCAAAGAGTTGCAATATCATTATATTGTAATTCACATCCATTGGGATGGAAACCATGTCTTCCCATTTATTAGTCCTTGATGAAATTGCACATTTATCATATATGGTTCTTCAACTATATGTATCTCCGAGAGATATGTTTCAACACTGAATTATAAAGGGAGTAGATGGATAGGATTCTATATGTTGAAGTTATTGGTTATCTTATTTTTAATAATTGCATCAAGTTTAGAAATAGCACTAGGTTGTCCTTCACTGTCCATTTCATAAAGAACCACAAACTTTACTCTCAATTTGCATGACGATAAAATAATTGCATCAAGCTTAGAACCTAGCACTAGCTAAGAATCACAAAGACTACAAACTTTACTCTTGATTTCCCTTTTGTTACTTGCTCAAGTTCTACTATGCTAGAATTAATCATAGAGACTACGAACTTCTCATGATGGAGATATTCATTACAGTGGCTCATTTTGAAACTGGTATTTGTCCTTAACCTTAATGAGAAATACCATTTACAATAAACAATATCTATAGGAAAGGAAACATCTTACTACATTAATAATAATAGAAGAGTTACAACCAGCGCCTTAGTGTTGTGACGCTCTTTAAAATGGTTCATTGCTCCAATACCCACATTGCTTCCATCAATTCCATCACCATCAACTGAATACTTTGACACAAGAATCTCTCAAGGCCAAAGAATAATCCTATAATCACAAATCGAAAGCTAAAATTATCAATCACTATTCACTACTAGTTATTCTCCATTAGTTATTAAACTTTTATCATGAGAGAAGTCTCCTTTATAGATTGAAGAGGACATTAGTATAATAGGTTAGGATCTCCCAAAATCAGGAGTACATGTGAGATCCAAACCGATCGTAGGACACCTCATATCCAAAATTTCTCTTCTAGAAACGTCACAAATTCCTTCTTTTTCCTCCTTTCCAAACAATGTCGCACCCTGTGAACTAGCAACACATGAGACACTGTCGCATGCTTCTGTGGTGAAACATGTGACACTTAAGATTTTCACATGATGCAGTGGTGCAACATGCAACACTTTCACAAAAAGTGTTTTTAAATACATTATGGCTTCCTTCAAGGAAAAGTCTTTCTTCAATGATCATGGCTTTGAATCTTTGGATGATGGAAAGTAGGTGAAAATTATCGATTGCAAAAGCATAATGTGTAATAGAATTCCCCCCAAAGTATGAAGATAGAACGAGGTGATAGCTAAAATACTTTGTCGTGTGGGTATTAAAACAAAGAACACATCGGTTGGAGACCGGTTAACAACAAACAAGGAATTACAGTATCATTACTGAGGTAGGAATTCCCATACTCAAAATACAAATGAATCAAAGCATAAGTGCCTACATACAAATATCCATGTCAAGTATGATAAGTCATGGCCACCAAAGATACACCATGGATCCATGCCATTCTTATTATCACTGAAATTTCGTCCACAAATGGTTACACGAATTCAACATCGCCAAATAGTTACAAGGTCACCCATGGACCAAAATTACCACAAAATCATTTCCAAAGGGTTATAAACTATACAACCAGTGACAAAATTAAAGTGCGCTATGACTACACAGGGCTTGTGCACACATGCACAAAACAAAAATGCAGGAAAAGTGCACATGCGCCCTATGCGTGACTGTGGTCGTAAAAAGCTGTGCACATGTGAGACGATGCATTTATGAGACTGGTTGGCCTCCCACGCACTTCTGGTTCAGCTTCCAAGTTGATTTGACACTCAAATATGGAATGGATCTGACTGGGTGGCTGGTCAAGGACCTAGAAATTCCTTAATTAGCCTCTTTACACACTGCAAGCTGGTTTCACAATACCTCAAAGAGATGCTATAAAAAGGCCACGGATGCACTTCTTTTTTCAAGGAATTCAATAGCAAAGTCATGCTACCACTATTCTCTTGAGGAATCCTCTATTCTCATCAAGAGTATACTAGCATCATTGCATTGGGCAATCCATCTCACCCCTTGAGTGGATTGGCAAGGAATTCTTTCACCATTTTCATTTCAAAGTTGTAAGAAGAGCTTATTTGTGGGGGTTCAAGAGGCTTCCCTTGGAGGAAGAAGAGTCTCATAGTCCTCTTTCTTCTTGATGTTTTCTTTCACTAATATCAACCTTACCATTGGTGACATGGGTCTTATTGTTTCTTTTGTGCTTATGTCCCTTCGCTCATTAGTTTAGTTGTTATTTTATTTCTTAGTTTATTTCTTAGTTGTTCTTTTATATTTCTTTCTCTAACCCTTTTCCTTACAGCTGTCCTGCTTAGCAAAACCAACTAAGCTTGCAAGCACCTTTGTTTTGCTCACTAAGGTGACGAAAGAGGCGCAACAGATTGGTGACTCCACTGGGGAAAGGTATCAATTTTCTACCCCACTTGGGTTTTTCTAGCTCTTCTTTTGGTTTATTTAACTTGCAGTTGCATTAACCGGCCCAAGCAGACCTGCTAAACATCCAATTCCAAGTTGAATTGAGAGAATTCCATTCGGAATTTTTCTTCTCAGTCGTGTGTCTGTCACAGTATTGTTCTGTGCACCCGCGCCCAAGAGCTCATTTCGGTCTGTGCACAGGCACTCAGTGCGCCTCTGTCTACACTGAGACTCGCGCACCTGTGCAAAAAATACACATTGTAAGGTTTTTTGTGATTTGGGGAAGGCCCCTAGCCTTCTTAAAAGTGAATTCATGCATGTTTTTAAGCTGCACCACACTTAGTTCCCTCTTCATATAAAGGGATTAGTCAAAACACATAGGCACTTAGGGGGTTTAAAATCATTTTTTCCTCTTTTTGCTTTCAGTTTTCCACGTGGATGGCTTGCTTTGACTAAAGGTATAAATTGGAATCATTTGCAAACACATCTAGATTGCATTGGGACTAGAAGTTGGATAAAAATAGCTTAGTATGCTCTTCTCTTGCGCCTCCGAGCAACCTTGAGAATCAGAAAAAGATTGTGGGACAATTTCATCTCCCTTAATAAGATTAAAACCTTTAGGAGAGGACAACATCCCTTCTTGGGACTCCTCTTATTTTATTTTTCAAAACACATCTTAAGATTGTAACGGGCCCATACATGACCACATGCTACAAAGATAGGATAGTGTTGAAATTTACTTTCTTAGATTAAATCACTAGGGAAGTTTAAAGGTTTTGTAATGGGCCCATACATGCCCACATGATCACAATCTAGGATAGTTTCAAAGCATTTTTTAGATTAAATCACAATAGGGAGTTAAAGGAATAGTAAAGGACCCGCATGTCCACATGCTAGCTTCTTAGGGACTTTTGAATTACGCAAGGCTGTACCAAAGACATTTAGTTAATTAGGTAATCAACACTTGTAAGGACCAAGCGAAGTCCACATGCAACAAGGTAACACCTAATTCATTAAAATGTTGGCACACTTTCACTCATTCACACACAAAAGTCACTTATCACTCACATAGTTTCTTCTTGAAACTTGGAGGTCAAAAGTAAGTTTTCTCCAAACATTTTTTTGACGAAACTATCCACTCCCATTTAATTTCAACGAGGTTGTTTCACACCCCCAATCTCTCAAACAACTACATCTAATTTTTTTTTAAAAACTCACTATGTTTTCCTCCACAGGAGGTGCCAAAAGAAATTTTTTAGTCTAGGTAGGATTTCGGGGATAGGCATCCAAATAACTCCTCGTTATCTAGTTCTCTCATTATCAAAACAATAGAAGTTTTCAAATAGAGAACTGAAAATCCTCCAAGTCAAGTGTTCCTAACACCATAAGGTAGGGAAATACTCGTGAAGGGTTGAAGGCCGAGGTCTAGTTGTTATGTGCATCCCCCCTTGAGGCACCCACCTCTTGGACGGGATCCAACTTGTGACCCATTTTTTAGGCCGAAAATCTAAATGCTGCACTTTGATCGAGGTACCTAGTGACCAAATTTTAAGACATCTACCCAGGTGGCAATTGTGGGTTGAAATTGCACCTTGATCAGATTTTGCGTGGCTATTGGAAAATATCGCTAGCTCTTTCGAGATATGCCCCCTTTACCCCTCATTATAACTGATTATTTCATCCTTCACTAGTTTCTCTTTCGGTGACTTCAGACCCCACTGTTGAGTACTATTGAAAGGTCCAGTGCTATTGGAGAGGAAGGACATTACGTCTTTTAGGAAACAAGCATTTGTTTTCTTTGATTCCCCATGCGGACAAAGCCCACTTATCCACATATATGCTTCTTTTTCAAAACACTTTATGTATAATGCACTTTTGATTACATTTTGATCTAGATATATATATTGTGTAAAGTTCAAAATTTGCAACAAAGGCTCTTGTTTATTTTCTCTCATCACATTTTTCACATATCCACTCATCTAGTCGGACATCATAGGGGACCCACAGAACTCCCGTCGTTTCAGACGCTTACTAAACTTCCCTCCTATTTTAGGGGGAGTTCCTAGTCTTGCCAACTCATTGGCACCACCTTCACACACTCCTGTGAGTGCCACTGTCTTAGGATTAGCTTTGCTTGGTTCCACATTACTTGGGTCCACTTCCCAAGTCCCTTCGTCCACTCGCTCTCCTTTACATGGAAGCGGGGGGCCAGCTTCCTCTCAAGGGGGAAGTACCAACCCACCTAGTCCCCCTCAAGGATCAGGTTCACAACACACTCACACCATGGCTAGAGCTAATCCTCCACCCCCACTATAGATTCCATATTTGGCCTCTCTTAACATACCAGATCTAAGAAAACTCACTAATGATCCTATATTGCATGACCCCACATAGCCTGCAATGCCCACCAAACTACCTTCAGACATCCCCAAGTTTGAAGGAAAGGCAGGGGATGACCCTGCCAACCATTTCATGACTTTCCACATATGTTGCTCTTCCAACAACATTATGGATGATTCCATCAGATTACGATTATTTCAACGCACACTCACTGGCCCATCAGCCAAATGGTATGTAGATGAAAAATTAGGGTCCCATGCGACTTTCGAGTCCTTGGCCAAAGCATTTTTGACCTTCTTCCAATTACCAATCCGCCATGACAATGGTCTTGAACTACTCTCTAATTTCAAACAAACCTCAGCCACACATATCGCTCATTACATTCACAAGTGGTGTAGATGACGTAGTTTGTGCAAAGCTAAAACCACCAAACAACAGTGTCTTGACTGGTTTCTTAGATCACTTGTCTCTCTCCTTGGTAAAGATGTAGCTTCTACCTTCCCTCAATCTGAAGAAGAAGCCATCAGTAAGGCTCAACAATACGACCTCATCTATTCATAATCAGGGTACTTATACATGGTACTTCCTGATCTCCCCAAACCCGTGCCATTCGGTCAAGACAAACCTGGGATGTCTCACTCAACAGACGGATTGATTGGTAATACCACACACCACAGTCCTCAACCCTAACCACCAAAAATGTATGGCACACCTCAATATCCGTCGGTGTATGGGGAAACCTCTTATTTCCCCCCACCCCGTTATCAACAACCATACCTTGTTGCTATTCCTCTGCCCATCAATGGGCCACCCTCGGGACCCCCAATACACCCACCTATCCAAACAATTTCCGGTACCCCCTCTACCTCAGCTTATACTTTAAGTACTAGTGAAAGTGCCATGCCTTCCTACGTACCTTACGGATCACAAATCCCATAGAATTCATACTTTCCATTCACTGGTCCTCCACAACCCATGGCACCCCCACACCCTCACGCTGGGGTGAATTTTGTTCAACCTTCTCCCGTTCAGCAATATCAAAATTTTGAACAATTGAATACGGAAAATCTGACCCATTCGTCGAATAATGCCAAGAAGAAAGGAAGAAACATGAACAATAACAACCCAGGCCAAGGCGGGAATCAACCCCACCAAAACCAACCTACTGGGGGCAACCAAAACCAAGGGAATCAGAACCCCCAGGGGGCAATAACGACAGGCGTCAAGGGAGAAATAACAATACTATCAAAACCTCTTTCCCTTGTGCCCTTTGCGGTGAGTTCGGTCATTATACTCATCATTTCCCCCAAATTGTTGATTTTAAATGGCTGAAAGACTCAAGCAGTCTACCACATCCTCCATCACCGCCTGCCCCTCAACAGGCCCCATAACAATACGTGCAACAACCCCCCCTCAGCCGTCCTGCAGAATCCCATTCCACACCAAGGTGTGATAAACACCCAACATGACATGCAACCTACCCCACCTCAGTTGGGATAGTACCTCAATCCAAACAATCCCACAGATCATACCATCCTCCTCACAAGTGAGGAAGAAATCCTTCTGCAAACATGTAATCGTCAATATCGTACACCCACTGAGTCTCCTCCCATTCCCCTAGAAACAAGACCAACACCAATAGGAACCCCGTTGGTACTCCCTCGCCCTACTGTCGAAACACCTCTTCGCATCCCTCGCATCCCATTACATAGGAATGCCCACAACCCCCAGGCTAGGGCAGCTCATAATTACAGTTTGGTTGATGACTTAGCACAATCCCCACCTACCATGTCAGTCTTAGAAGTCCTTCAAACTTGTCCCACTCAGCGGAAATCATTACTTTCCGCCTTGGGGGCAGTTGACCCTGCGGATAACCAACTCATCACATTTGACCTCGACAGCGGAGCACCTCGCCTTCCTGCTCTGATCGCTTTTCAAATCCCAGTAAAAATTCGGAACATTACAATTCATCGGTGCATCATCGATGAAGGTGCATCCACATGCATTATGTCCAAATCTATATGGAAGAAACTTGGTTCCATCGAACTTATACCATCTGCCATTACCTTATGAGCTTATGATGGACGACCATCATCTCCTGAAGGGCTCTTTCAAAATGTCCCCATAGATCGGGGGCAAGATCATTCTCATCGACATTGAATTTATCGACTCCCCTCTCGATTATAATATCCTGTTCGGTCGTAGCTACATGTACACTATGAAGGCAGTTGCCTCTTCTATCTTTCGAACGATGATGTTCCCCCATAATGGGAAGATCATTACTATTGACCAAGTCTCACATTACGAGCCTAACCCCTCTACCAACATCGATAATATTCTTCCTCTCATCCACAAGAGTCATGATGCATACCCACTCATTGAAATGGGTTCCGGAATTTTCAAAGACCCATCATTGTTAGGAACTTACCATGGTGCACCACCACTCCTTCATCCTTCCAATTAAGTATGCATCGTATCATCCAACGGAACTGACATAGAGGATACCCTTCCTCCTAGGGAGGCTTCTATCATATCTGACGTCCCACTGGTCGCATAGCTCCCCCCTCATGAGCCTCTTGTGAACTCGTCGACCCCACCAGTCCACAATTTCACCTCTCCCCAAGGCCATATCCCAGTTTGGGAGACAGTTCCCCAAGCCATTACTCAAATCCCCTTCTTTTACCCCCCACCCAACGTACAATATTTCCAAGTAGCCACAATGCTTACCCTCCCTAATATGGTGTTAGCAATTCCAGTTTGGTATTTACATCCACCAGAGATGGTCCCTCGACCATCCCTCCCCCCCAACCAGAAGGAATCCCAATGACAATTCCCATTCTCACTCCCACCATACCTCCAACACCCCCTCCCACTACCCTCCCTGCCACAGCTGGGGGCAAGAGAAATAAGAAGGAGCCCACAACTCCACTTCCTCAGCACATCCAACCCCTCTGTGTGCTATGTGAAAAATATGGACAGTAAACCAACAACTGCCCATCTCTCCCTGAGTTACGAAACCTGATTCTACTCAGTCAAACACCATCAATGCTCGCCACCATAGCAAGTACTGCCACCCCCGCACCTCACTCAAGTAGTAAAGGGATACGAACCAAATTCGCTTGCGCTATATGTTCAGAATATGACCATTATACACACCATTTCCTAGCACTGCCATGCTTCTAGCAAACATTAGCCGCAGTACACCAAAGCTTCAAGACTGAACCCAATCCAACTACATCATCCCTACCAAAAATCACTGACATCCATTATGTCACAACTTCAGTCAATGAACATATGAGATGCCCTTGCTCTCTATGTGAGTCCTTAGATTATTTTACATACCAATGTCCTATGATCATTGAATACAGGCAATGCCAATTGACCCTGATTCAAACCCCTACAAAATTGATGATTGAACTTCCCTCGTCACTAGAGATTCTTCATATCATTTCTCCTGAACCCGAGGCCCTCCCAATGCCTCCATGGTTCTTGGATGACTTATCTGAGGATTCACCCCCAAATCCCCCCAATTCTCCCATTCATTTCCCTATGAAAATTTTACACCCAACTACCACGGGTACTCCTCAATACTTCGATATTTGTTTTATGTCGATCGAACCATCACAATCTCATTGCATCATTCCCCCTGCTTCTTCATCACCAGGGGACAGCCACATGATGACAGTCACCAATATCCCTTTTCACGACCCCTTGTATTCTCGCCAATTCCATTGTGACGAGGACATACTCGAAGAGTTAAACACCCCTGACTACCCCTGGGATGCGCTACACCACCGAGCGCTCTTCTTCCCACAGGAATCCTCCATGCCTCCTACCCAACACCCCATATACGCGGTCGAAACCAAGGATTTTATCCCATCAGGGCATATTGACTGGTTCAACAACCCTATTCCTGCCCCCGATGCTTTTGAAGAAGGCAACATGGCCAACATTTCCCCAACCATCAAAATTGACATTTCCATAAAAAATGGATTCGTCGAGGAAATCACCATTGGCGCCACTTGCACTCCTCAAGAAATCACTGCCTATAAATCCCTCTTCCAAGAATATCGAGATATTTTTGCCTAGTCATACACATAAATGCCTGGCCTTGATCCTTCTATCGTCAAACATCACATCGACACCTGGCCTAACATTACACCAGTTCGTCAAAAACAACGACCGCTACACCCATCCAAAGCAGCAGCCATCAAAGCCGAGATTGACAAATTACGCGCGGCAAGGTTCATCTACCCCATCACCTATACATCATGGGTTTCCAACCCTGTACCCATTAACAAAAAATAGGACACTATCCGCGTCTGCACAGACTTTCACGATCTCAATCACGCATGTCCCAAAGATAACTTTCCAACGCCTTTCATCGATCAAATCATCGACGACTGCACAGACCACGAGACTCTATCCTTCATGGACGGTTTCTTTGGTTATAATCAAATCCAAATTCCCATCCAATCAATACAAAACCACATTCACTACCCCTTGGGGTACTTTTGAATATCGTGTCATGCCTTTTGGCTTAAAGAATGCTGGAGCAACTTTCCAATGGACTATGACATACCTTTTTCATGATCTGGCTCATAGCATCCTTGCATACTTGGATGACCTCACAGCTCGATCCAAGAAACACACCCAACATATTGATGATTTACGGATCATCTTCCAACGGTGTCATCAGTACAACATCCGCTTGAACCCCCTCAAGTGTGTGTTCTGCGTCATTGCAGGGCGCCTCCTCAAATTCATCATTTCTCAAAGTGGTATTACCGTGGACCCCCTCAAAGTCCAAGCCATCATAGAAATTCCACCTCCCCAGAATTTACGTCAACTCCAGAGCCTACAAGGAAAATCTAACTTTCTACAATGATTTGTCCCAGACTATGCCACTCTCGCACATGATTTCCTGCACGTCTACCCACCCTACAGGGGTGCCTCCATGTGCCCCTGTCATGGACACAGGTGTGCATCACGGCGCGCATCAAAGCGCGCCTGTCCACTACACAATTGTGCACCCATGCGCGGCTGTGTAGCATACAGGCGCGCATAGCATATAGGATGATAAGAATACCAACTTGAATCTCACTGGTCCTGGATCGACTACCTCATTCTCCCAGAATATCCAAATCTCCTCTGAATACCTCTCGTCTAGTCACTCTAGCAGCAAGTACAAATGAGGTGGCAATGTGGGCCCTACAGTTATATACAAGCCTTTCTGCCAAACTTCCAATCACCATTCCAGGAGCTCTGGGTGTCTGTTCTTCGATTCGTCTTCAGCCATGGGATCAACATCCCATCATCTACATCAAGACAGTCCCCATGCCACTTTTTCTCCTTAGCCCCCGGGATGCCATTTTTTCATACCCCATCTAGGTATGCATGCTCATATTAAAAAATTATCAAATAAATGCTCGTATGTTCGATTCTCTTTAGATATTGTTCACATCGGGTATTTAGTTTTCATGTGGGCAGGTACTTGGTCCTCATACATCAACGCAACCCCTTCAGGTATATAATCAGCACTGGCATGTAATCATTCCCTCTGAATCTCAATTGCATCTCCAGTCACACCCTCTGACATTTTCCTCTAGGATCTCCATCTCTGGCTCTGCAGTACCAACACCTCCATTTGCATCTTAGGTACTGTCACCCGATAACACTCTTCCCCAGATGAGTTGTCTCATTCATAGCACCCTTTTTCACTTTGACACTCATGTTGTTTTTCAAACCCTTTAGGAATGGGAGTCTCGATAATCTTCCATCATGTCGTGAATCAACCACATACTCCTTCTCCTCATTTTTGCTAGCTTTCCCACCGGACTCCCAGATTATCTCTTCAAGGTTCTATTTTGACTGCACCTCCGCAGTATCATGAACCCTCCATTTCATCCACAATCAGTTTGCCCCTCTGCAAATTTCCCTTCATTTCACCTACCTTATACAGAAACCCACCCATGGGGCCCCCACCCTCCACAAGTTCTCCAAGCAAATGGCGCCCTCATCGGCCCAACCATATTACATTGGGGCACCCGTTTCTGTATTTGTACACTTAACCCAAATTATTCTTTATTTATTGTAAAAAAGCCTTTGTTTTAAGCATTTACATTACCTTTTTGTCGTCACCTTTGGCGACCTTCTTCCCTTTCTTGGAAAAACGCAACCCATGTCACCCTTGGTTGGGGCACCTCTTATCATCTACCCTTGTTGACATCATCCATATACTCTGAGTATCCCACATGTCACTTACTTCTGCCCTCTGAGTTTGTTCACTTTGTCCCACCTCTGGCACAACTTATCCCCTGTCTTGTTCTCCCCCTGACACTCGACCAAGTTGAACAGTTGTGGCCACTTATACCTCACATATACCCCCAACCAAGGGAAATATTGATTCTTGTTACATCTTGATTTCATCCATGTACCTCCTCCAGTTCCTAACCTCACCTAGTATATTTCACGAAGCCCTTTGCTTCTTGGAGTCGCATCCCCCTTTTTTTGTCGACATCAGCACAGTTTCCAGAAGGGTGATAGTATCTTGACTCTCATTACCTTTCCAATGAGAGGTCTTGGACGACACAGGGAGAACCACAATTTCTCCCTGCTGTCGTTGACCCCTGTAACATTCGACTTCAACACTTTCTCATTTAACGGTGGGTCTTACTTTGTGACTATTGCAGTTATTTCTTATATTCGCCAAAGACCTCTGAACTTGGCCAGGCTATCAATGCCTATAGAATCCGTGATATTTCTTACAGATCTCACTACCTATTGTTCATAGTATGTTCTTCCGCAGAATTGTCTTCTGCCTTTATCACGACCACCCCCGAGGGCGCTGCAGTTGTCTACATCAACACCTCATTCCTTTTTGAGTTACATGACACGAGCATGGGGCATGCCCACCTCGTTTGTACACACCTTATGGAAGTTTGGGATCTACAAGTTCCCTTCTCCCTCCAATGGGTAACTCTTGACAATCCCACTATCGCTCTCTCTTACAATGACAATCTTAGTAGAAGAAAAATTGATGGATTTTGGCTATACGTATGCTCTTAACCTCATCCATCAGGGGGCATCTATTATCACTGAAATTTCGTCTGCAAATGGTTACAAGAATTCAGCATCGTCAAATAGTTATGAGGTCACCCATGGACCAAAATTACCACAAAAGAATTTCCAAAGGGTCAAAAACTATACAACCAATGACAAAATTAAAGTGCGCTATGACTACACAGGGCGCACGTGCACATGCACAAAATAGAAACGCAGGAAAAGTGCACATGCGCCCGATTAGCGGTTGTGGTCGCAAAACGCCGCGCACATGTGAGAATGGTGCATTTATGAGAGTGGTCGGCCTCCCACCCACTTTTGGTTTAGCTTACAAGTTGATTTGACACTCAGATCTGGACTAGATCTGACTGGGTGGCTAGTCAAAGACCTAGAAATTCCTTAATTAGTCTCTTTACACACTACAAGCTGGTTGCACAATACCTCAAAGAGATGCTATAAAAAGGCCATGGATGCACTTCATTTTTCAAGGAATTCAATAGAAAAGTTATGCTACCACTATTGTCTTGAGGAATCCTCTATTCTCATCAAGAGTATACTAGCATCATTGCATTGGGCAATCCATCTCACCCCTTGAGTGGATTAGCAAGGAATTCTTTCACCATTTTCATTTCAAAGTTGTAAGAAGAGCTTATTTGTGGGGGTTCAAGAGCCCTCCCTTGGAGGAAGAAGGGACTCATAGTCCTCTTTTTTCTTGGTGTTTTCTTTCACTAATATCAACCTTACCATTGGTGACATGGGTCTTATTGTTTCTTTTTTCCTTATGTCCCTTTGCTCATTAGTTTAGTTGTTATTTTATTTCTTAGTTTAATTCTTAGTTGTTCTTTTATATTTCTTTCTCTAACCCTTTTCCTTACAGATGTCCTGCTTAGCAAACCCAATTAAGATTGCAAGCACCTCCGTTTTTCTCACTAAGGTGATGAAAGAGGCACAACAATTGTGTTTTAAATCTGAACATAGCCACCAATGATACAATGTGGATCTATGTCATAAAGACTTCAATTTGAACATAGCCACAAGACATACATTGTAGATCTATGCAACAATACATACTAAAAAATACTCCATCGCAGCCCGGATCTATCAGATATGATTCACGGTCTTTATTTCTATCATTCCATAGTACAAATCTAACCATGTCAATAAAGGTGTTGAAGTCGAAGGTGAGTACCTCTTTATTTTTACATAATATTGAGGAGGATAACATATGCTTGTACTATAAGCTCATCCTTAAGAGTATTTTTAATGAACCCTAGGAAGGAGTGGTTCGATCTCATATGGGTCTTTCAATGTACGTTTTACGAGTCCAGAGAAAGTAATCTCGTTGGTTTTTCATGTTTAGGGAGTTTGAAAAACACTTAAAAGAAACTCTAAAATTGATGTTTTCATAAGTTTAGTCCCCGAAGTCTGAAAAAGTATAAAATAATACCTAGGAGAACTCTTCTAGCCATGATTGACTAGAGTATTCATTTTTCGTAATTAATCATACTCAACCCGAAAAAGGGTTAAATTAATACTGAATAGATGTCCTTTCAAATTCTTTAATGAGTGTGAAAGGAAGCAAGTTCACTCGGCAATATTTTTGTACTTATATGGTTTTGAAAAGAGCTCAAATAAAAAACCTAATGTTTAAAAAGTTCGAAAGACTATAAAAACATGCTTGACCATAACTTTATGTATCAAAATTTGACCTGTAATTGCAAAAAACATCAGTCCTCCTCAGAAATTTAGGTCAATCAAATGAGATACTATATAAAAGTGGAAAAAATGAAATAGAATATAAAAATAATATTCTATTATAGGTTAAAAAGAAGAAAAAAGTAATTTATTTTTACCATTTGTGTTTTCAATAGTGAAAAAAAAACTATTTTTGTGAATTCTTTAGGAAACGATCGCGGAAATATCTGTGGACGATTCCGAATTCCATCTCCACTAGGTAATATATCTCTCCCTTTCCTTCAATTTTATGTCCAATGTTTTCATTTCACTCAAATGTTTAAGTATTTTTGGGATTTTTCCAAGCCCTAAAACGCGCCATAGAGGTGTTGCAAGGCACCCATATTGAGGACTGCGATATTTAAGAGTGTCGCAGTCAAATCCTATCAAGAAGTGTGACATTATAACTCTGTGTGTAAAAAATAGGGTGTGACACCCATAAAATAAAAAATAAAATCATTTTAAGTTGTGAGGCTTGAAAATTTTGGATGTTGTTTAACAAATAAGTTCTTCACTTGTCGTTTGTAGACTTTGGTTGCACAAAATGTTGCTATGGAGGGAGAGGGAGCATGAAATGGAAGACCAAATTGCAGGCAATGATCCAAACACCATGTTGGCCCTCCAGAGGTGTGGGTTAGAAAAATTATTCCATATCCATGGCATGAGGGTCCAAGTTCGACTATTGGAGTTCCCGGTAAAGATGTGGGAACCCGATGAACATGTTTTCATGTTTGGAGTTCACAATATGACCTTGGAAACTAAGGACATTTATTTCTTGACCAGGCTCTGAAGACGAGGAGAACGACTGTATTTTTCTGGATTCAGAGGAGGAGGTGAAAAGACGGAGAATTACATCTCTCAACATTGTGTTGCTGGAACCATGAAGAGCAGTGGGAAAATCCCCATAAAAAACATTAGAGATATTTCCTTAAGAACCATTATTTTCACTGTCACTCGAGTTTCCAGAAGTGTGGCTCCTCACCTAGCTACCAACTCTCAAATGCAGTATGCAGTTGATTGTATTTCAACGACAGTATTTAACTGGTGTGAAGGGCTACTTGAGAGCATGAAAGATCAACTCACCAAGTGAAAAAACGGTCATTTGAAGCAATTTGGTTATGGTTCAATTTTGATTTATTTCTTCCTTGAGAGAGTTCCATTGTTAGATTTGCAGAGTATGGAGTAATAATACGATTAAAAACAATATGATTAAAAACAAAAATGGCACACCGAATCGAGTAATAATATGATTAAAAGCAAAAATGGTTGCAATTTTCTTGGTGTTATTGAATGAATCCATCGCGTTGGCCCACTTAGTGAAATAATCCACTGTGAAAATAATATACCCATGCCGCCTGGCCAAGTGAGGGTTACATGTCATAAAATCAATGTCCCATTTAGCAAATGGACCAACAAAAACTACAGGGTGAAGAGGGGCAGGAGGTGCACACAACTTATGATTGTAGATCTGGCACACATGAAAATTTTGGACCGCAAGGATGCAATATTTAAACAACAACAACCAAAAATATATGCCTCGTAGAATTTTTTTGGCAGTGGCATACCTAGAAATATGACCACCACATGCTCCGGCATGAAATCCAGTAAGATCTCTCTCTCAGCCTCTTCGTGTGTTAAACACCGTATGAAAATATCATCAACACCACGACGATAAAGGTATCACCAACAACAATTGATCTTGGTATTGAATTCAACGACGTTAAGTACTAGACAAATCATGCCAAAAGTTTGAGTCTGGAGATAGATTATGATGTCTCCATACCAAGGATATGAGGAACTGATAAAAAAAGAGATTCATCAGGAATTGAATCTTGTGCCACATTTTCTATTTCAGCGGAGGGAAGGTCACAAATTAAATCAACAAAAACCAAAGATTTATTTGACTTGGATTTCTCAAATTCCAAATAAAACTCTTGTAGGATAATCATTTATTTGGAGTATTTTCTGTTAGAAAAACAGGACCGATGAGCAATAAAATAAAACAAATGCAGAAACAAAAAACACAGAAGACACAC